>MU106940.1:0-75507 GCA_012274485.2 Sinapis alba | reverse complement strand
GAAATAGTTGTAGGACCAATTTGATTGACTTGGGATTTCAAAGCCCAAACGTAAAAGGCCAATCAAATATAAAAGGATCAAGTTGGGTTTAAGCCCATACGTGAATCTTGTCTGATGTGGAAAAAAAATTACTCATGATTGGTTGATTTTTTTAAATACGTGGCATGCTTCTCCTTTTAGCATATTAGCCTTTTAGTATAGTTAGATTATAAGACAGTTTTGACTACTGAGGTAGTTTTTGTCAACGAAAGCCACTAATGTAACTAAAATGGTCCCACAAATTTTGGAAACCAGTTACTTTTTTCTTTTTCTCGGAACCATAATTTTTGGCAATTAATTACTTTTCTTTTTTTTCTCGGGACCACAGGTTTGAAACCTACTGAAAATATTTAAAAATATAAATTATCAAAACTTCTTCTTCACATTCTCATAATTTTCCGCCGCATCTGGAACTAGTGCTTGCCGCCGTAGTCTGTTTGATGATCATTAGGTCGGATTTTTTTTCACCGCCACAACTTTTCTTCTCTGTCACATTCTTATTTTTTTCCACAACTCTTTCTTCTCCGCCGCAATTATTCCTTTCTCCTTCACCGCAAAGTGAAACACGTGTGGTTCGAGCTCGGAATCACATTCAATCCTCAATATGATGTGTTGTATCTCAAATCATCTTTCCTCGTTGTGATTCATCGTCGCCATGACCTACTTGCCTTTCTTACGCACTCTGAAACTGGCACGATAAGCTTGAGAGCAACAATGGCTAATTTGAGCATTTTTGCATATTTGATCCCTAAACTTATTTGTTATTTATTTTATAACTCTAATATTTTTAATGTGAAAATTGGTCTTTAATTACGTCCTAAACTCAGAAATTATATTTTAACCCCTTGTAGTAGGAATACATCTTAAAATACAATAAAAACAACAAAAGACACACCTAAATGACTTAAATGAACAAAAACACATATGAAGTATAAAAAAAAATGTACATTGAATTGTACAACAGTACACATGTACAATAATATACTATATACACAACTTTTTTACCATCCACATGTACAATAGTACACATGTACATAAGATTCACATGTATACCTAGTGAATTTGTTATATAGATTTACAATTTACAATTTGCAATATTTTTTATTGTTCCCATGTACACCGAATTGTACATTACACAAATAATAATAATTGATGCTTTGGATAATTTAAGTATCTTGTTTTAGTTAATTAGAGTGTACATCTTGATATTTTTATACTATATATTCTTCTCCAACCAACAAGGCTGGAGCATCCCATCTCCGCCGTAGTCTTCTTCTACTATGTATGTGTACATTCTTTTGATTCACTTTCGATATACACATGTACACGATACATAATGTACACAACCCTATTATGTCAAACACTGATTTGTTGATGAAATGTAATGGATTATATCAAACATTAACATGTTATTGTACACATGTCAGCCTCATTTTTGTTGTACACATGTATGTCATGTGTGTACACTTTGTGACGTGTACACGTGAAGCAATTTGAACAAATTAGAAGTTTAAGACAAATGGACATGTTATTTTGTGTACACATTATAACGTGTACACGTGTACATCTTGTTTTAGTTAATTTAAATATCTTGTTTTAGTTAATTTAAGTATCTTGTTTTAGTTAATTAGAGTGTACATCTTGATATTTTTATACTATGTATTCTTCTCCAACCAACAAGGCTGGAGCATCCCATCTCCGCCGTAGTCTTCTTCTACTATGTATGTGTACATTCTTTTGATTCACTTTCTATGTACACATATACATAATACATAATGTACACAACCCTATTATGTCAAACACTGATTTGTTGATGAAATGTAATAGATTATATCAAATATTAACATGTTATTATACACAAGTCAGCCTCATTTTTGTTGTACACATGTATCTCATGTGTGTACATTTTGTGACGTGTACACGTGAAGCAATTTGAACAAATTAGAAGTTTAAGACAAATGAACATGTTATTTTGTGTACACAATATAACGTGTACACGTGTACATCGAAAATGAATCAATATATGTAAAGAAGTTGTACACATATATGTAGATTGGTGATTGCTTATAAAATAATACCAAAACATTATAAATAGATCAAGTCAAACTGAAAAGGGTGTACATGATAATATGTCCATACATAAATTTATGTTTCATTCATGTCTAATGATTTTTAGCTTTGATTTTAGTTTATTTGATGTATTTTCCAATGCATTTAAGAATTAATTATGTGCATGTGTTGCCCAATTTCATTAATAGAGAATTGTAGTATCTAATTGGTTAATTTTAAGTTTCATCAAAGAGACAATTAATTTTGTACATGACAATAAGTATACACAAGATTTTATGTGTTATGTATACTAGATTTTTAGTTTTGATTTTAGTTCATTTAATTTATTTTCCAATACATTTAATTATATACATATATTGCTTAATTTCATTAACAGAAAGTTGTAATACATAATTGGTTAATTTTGAAATTAATGAAAGAAAAATTGGAAAATTCTAAGGACCACAATGCATAATTAATAAGTTTTAGGTTAAAACAAAATTATACAAAAATTTAAGGACCAAAAATACAAAAACCCAAAATTAGCTATTGATGTTCTCGAGCTTCTACATTCTCGTGACGTCTCGAGAGATGAGGTAACGATGCCGTTGTTGAAACACAAAAGAAAAAATAACGAAATGAATCGGTGTCGGAGGAAATGACAAGGAAGACTACGACAGATCTGGGCTTCGGCGAAGTAGAAGAAGACAAAAAGTTTTTGCGGTAAGAATTTTGTTCATATCTAACAGGTGACGATCATTCAGTTTCTTCATCTTCATCTTCTTTAATCTTTAAATCAATTGTAACAGAGAGAGGATCGATGTTTTGATGTTACAAAGAAAGAAAAGCAAAACAAAATTAAATATTGTAGGACCCATTAAATTTTAAAAATGCACATAGTTAGAAAATAGTTAGCTTATAGTTTTAATAAACTACCTTAGGAGCAACAACTGCTCTATTGTGTAATAAAAAAAACTTAAAACTGCCTTATAGTAGTGAAAATAACTCTTTATGTTAATGCTGGAGGTGAATAAGTTTCTTTATTAAATAAGCCAACAATTTTGATACGTTTCATATTAGTCTGAACCTGTTAACCATAATCATTAACCAAGATTAATTTCTATTGTATTAATACATATATATACTGTATATAGATGTATACTGTTAAAAAGAATCATCCCAAAAATCTACTTTAAAAAAATTGTTGGACTCTTTCATTCTAATTATGTTTTTGTCTTACTTAATATTCCCCTAACAATATAAGGTAACATTATATACATATCAAACAACGTGTGGATTAGCGAATCCCCTTATTTATTATACAATATCATTCGATAGACAAAAACATTATAACAGTATAATTTACCTTGTATTTCTTTAACAACTAGGTGTTTTCATGTATCATGTGAATAAATATTTTTTAAATTATATTTTAAATTAAGATTTTTTTAATTTTTAATTTTATCATTTGCTACAATTTAATTTTAAATTTTAATTCAACTATACATAAAATTAAAATAAAATAAATTATTTTATTTAAATATATATTTAAATATATATATATATGTAAATATTTAAAATTATAATTCTGTAAATATTTTTTATCTATTTTTATTAAAATATATTAAATTATTTTATAAAATTATGAAAAAATTTAATTAGGTATATAATTATCAATACATAAAACTATATATTATTTTAAAAATGGATAGATAATAAAATGAAACTAATGGTAGTGAATTAGAGAATTACAATTAAAAAAACTGCATAAAATTTTGAAGAATTGTTTTAGAAATAAAAATAAATTATTATAAAATAGAATTAAATAATATTATGAAAATTTTAAATTAATTTGATATTTCTATTTTTACTATTATATTAATTTTTGTATATTAATGATGATCTATGAGTTATTACCATATTCAAAAAAACTTAACAAATGTTCATGTCATAATTATTAGAATGACATGTCAACATTATTAGTATGACATGTCATTATTTTTCTTTCAAAATCAATGTAGTAATGATATATGACAAATCACTTTTCAAATAATATATTAGAGATACCTTAGTCAATACTCTTATTTATTATACAAAATAATTTGGTTTACGAAAACATTATACAAAAACTATATTATATGTTTGAGCCACCTTGTTTTTAAAGGTAACTAAATTTAAAACAAATCGAAAATTGAATATTTTTATATTTCACCTTATTTTAAAAAACCAAGATATAACATATATTGTTACAAAATATTTTAAATAAAAAATATTGTAGATATGCTATTTAAATACACTAAGTTTATTAATTTTAATAAATTTCGAAACTTATTTAAAAGTTAGTATATATCATACATCATATAATACTATGTCATCTTACATTGTATAGTTCCAAAATCAAATTTAATACAAACACTTTAGCAAACAATATGTTAAAAAACAAAATTATATATTCTATGTTAAAATTTTTTTTATAAAAGTATTTAAAATAAAAATTGTTATTTAATATAGGCTTTAAAACTATTAGAACACCTTACAAATCAATACTATTAAATTAATCAAAATTTACAAAGTAAATCTTAAATCTCACAAGCTCAACAAATGCAACTCTTATAAATGCACACAAAATATAATGTGAGAGAGTAGGTATGGTTATTAGGTCTTCTGGTCGGGTACTGATCGGTTCCTTTTGGATCTAGTTTTTTGGATCATAAACATTTGGACATAATAAGGTGTTAAAAAAATTCTGGTACGAGTTCGGGTCGATTCCTTTTGGGTCCATGTCTATAATTTAAATACCTGTAAATATCTATAAATTTTTTGGTACGTAACAAGTCTTAATTGATTTGGGTATATTAGGACTCGAAAAATATTTGAAGTACCCAAAAACTTAAAATGCTGAAATACGATAAATATCCGAAAACACAAAAATATCTGAAAAATATTCAAATACCCAAACCCCCTCCCCCCCAAATATATTTAACATAAGCCTGACCCGAGGAACCAAAAGTACCAAAAAAAAATTTCCTAATACTCAAAATATATTTTTAACAATTTGAAATTTTACCTGAAACTCGAAATTATAATCAGAAACTTGAATCTGAAACTTTAAAAGTATTCATAATATCAGAAACATATCTGAAATACCTAAATATACCTACATACATAAAATATTTTAGGTACTTTGGATACCCAATCGGATCTTGGGTAGGACCCAAAATCAAATAAAGAACGCGTAGGTCAAAGAAAAACTCAAATATGTATTTTATCCTAGATCTGGACCCAAACGACACCTATATTTTTGGTCGATTTTGGTTTTATTTTTTGGGTTAGGTAGAATGTTCAGACCTAAAAAAAATTTATATAAAAATATACATACAAAATCTTATATAAACTAATTCATAAATATATAACTTTAAACAAATGCCCTTCTTCAATATAATGACTTTTTATAACATAATAATATACACCTATTCTAATATACTAATTTACAAATTTTATTTACAATTCAAAGAAAAATCTACGCTTCGAAAGCATGGATCAAAGTCTAGTGATATATATGTCAATTATTTTATAAAATGAACAATTGATTATGGACCATGACCTCCACGTACTCGTAGGGTCTTCTAATGACAAGGTATTGCACTCATTGCAAAACGATCCAGCCACATTATAACTGAAACCCAATAATATCTGCCTGAAAATTCGAAAATTATATCACATTTGATAATTATAGAGATCCCAATAATAAATTTGTTTGTTTCACAGTTTCAAAAACAGAATGGTCATAATAATGGTGACAATGATAATGATGATCACCTGACCACAAAGACTACAAGTTGTAGTCTACAACAACAACGATAATAGCAAAGATCATGAGAACTAAGTCTCCAACAAAATATCATTGGCTAAGTTTCAATAATCAAAAAGTATTGTTTCGTGCATCTGATAAGCAAATATGTGAACATAAAGCGAATATACTAACTAACTGGATTCTTCTACTACCATCTTCCAACACAACCAATGGTAAAATACATAAACAAAGCTAAGTCATAATCTAGAAACAGTTGTACAATCCTGAAGTCAGAATCATGGATCATGAACAGACAGACACAACTCTACAAAATCCCTAAAGTCTGATCTCTCATCTTTAACTTACAAAAGGCCGTAATGTAATGTGATGCACATGGCAAATTAAACGCATAAACTATGAAGCTCATTAACGGGCAAGTAGCAAACCAACAGTAATTGCAATAAGGAACGGTTTACAAGAACAAAGTCATAAGATAAGTATCCGTACAAGCATCAAAAGGTAGCAAAACAAATCAATCATCAGCTCCATCAGTTTTTTCAGTACCAAAAGGGTCATGATTAGTTTTAATATGGTGTTTACGAAGCTTGCCAAGGCCGTTCTCCGGAAAAGGACCAGCTACGGTATCATCCCAAAGATGATCTAGTAAGCCCATGTTTTCAAGAATCTGATATTTTACAGATGTTGTAGATATGAGTAGGGCTGGGCACGGATCGGATATCCGGGTTTTTGAAGGTATTTGTGATTTGCTTCGTATGTTACAGATATCTAATTTTTCGATTTGCTTTGCTTCGGAAAAATACGAATATCCTGAAAAACGGATATCCGAAAAATAAATAAATATTTGCGGATATTTACGAATACTTACGGATATCTTATCCGTTTTGATTTATACAAATAATCTTAAAAATTCGATACAAATTTGTTTTGTAAAGTATTTCTTTAGTATAATATATAAACTAAAATTAAAAGAATTAGTGAATCTACATATTTTGTAATTTTTTTAAACTTTGTTAATAATCATAATAGCACAAAACTTAAGAAAAAGTTATAATTTTCATAAAAATTTTCTCCTCTTTTTATGTAATACTTTTATATAAGTAATAATATAAATAAAATTTATCAAATCATATGTAGAATAATTATAATTTTAATAATTTTATACATTTAGAACTTTAAATATAATTAAGATATACATGTATTTATACATTGCCGGATCGGAGCGGATATTCGCTTTCCAAAATTTTAATATTTGTGATTTGCTTCGATTTTAACGGATATCGATTTTTAGTATTTGCTTTGCTTCGAAAGGTTGCGGATATTCGAAATTTTCGGATCGAATCGAATCGAATAACGAATCGAATCAAATTTAACGGATAAAATGCCCAGCCCTAGATATGAGAGAGATCGATATAATTGTCGAAGGAGGTGATGATTTTAAAGGCGATCGGGGAGATCTCAACCGTTGAGCTTAGTATGACGTGTCACTCAGATCTAAGCTCACGTAAGGTGGATAAGTTCGATTGAGGTGGGACCAGATGCGATAAGATCCAAATATTTTTGATCGGAGGGTCAGAAATCCATCATCTCACGTGCCGCATCTCTCGCTGTCTTTCTATTTACGATAGTACCCTTACCTTTATCTAGTTTGAGATGGAAGACCCCCTCGATCTCAATTTATTTACACTTCTACCACCGGTCTTATTAGCCGCCAGCAATGTCTTTGACCTTGACTATCAAAAGGGCTTTGCGTAAAGACGTAAAGTACATATGCGCCTTTTATTATTGGGCTATAGACAAAATTAGCCCATCAACAAGCCCAATTAAAATTATCGAACATTATGTCGATATTCATTACAAAGCAGCCCCAAATGTTTTGATTAGTGTCAATTGAGTCCTCTAATCCTTTATCTTCTTCAAATGGGAAGTCTCACCATCTCCACGGTTCCTCTGTCGCCGCTTAGGATTCAAACTCAGACCCGATTTACAAGAATCAGTACCCGAACGAATACAAACTCATTCAATCTCAAGCAGACAAGGATTTGCACGAAAGTTAGAGGTTTGGGAGGAAATCGAAGAGGGCAGAATGATTCGAGATTCGTCGATGAAAATGGCGGAGTTGACGACATGGAAGGTTACTTGGATCATCTATCTCTGGAATACGACTCCGTATGGGACACAAAGCCCTCCTGGTAAGTCAGTTACAGTTCTAACATCTTCAGACAACGAAGCTGGTGACCAAAGTCATTTGACTTTTCGAACAAATCATGGTCTGAGTAAGTCTGAACTCAGTTATAGTTCTAACATCTTCAGACAAAGCTAGTTTCTTGTCACCCAAAGTCCCTTGACTTTCGGACGTGTCTTGGTCTGAATAAGTCTGAACTCAATTACGTTTCTAACATCTTCAAACAAAGCTTGGTCTCAGTTAGATAGAGTTTACCGAGATCACGTGTCTGTTTGGTTCTTTCACTCTCTAGTAGACGATAGTAAGAAGACCAATGGTGTTTAGATTATCTATGATCTGGTTTTGTATTTGCAATCAAGAAGTTTCCCGGGTTTTGATCAGACATATGTTACTTACTATGTTTTCTCAGGTGTCAGCCATGGACGATAGTGGTGACGGGTTTATCAATAGTGGCATGTAGCTGGGTGATACTACAGTCTGTTTTAGTTTCATCGCTTGCCGTTGGTTTGATTGGAGCTTGGTGGTACATTTTCCTTTATAGCTACCCAAAGGTATGCTTCACCACATGCAATGAATCCGAGTTATATTACTTCTACTTGTTCTATAACATCTGCTGGTTCCTTTGAACAAATCTTGGTCTTGTTTTTTCTTTTTTCAGTCTTATTCGGAAATGATTGCTGAAAGAAGGAAAAGAGTAGCTGATGGTTTTGAAGATATATACGGCAAAAACAAGACTTTGTAGTCAAAATCCCCACTCCTAATGTTCTAATCAACATTAGTTTACTTGTCGTTTAAACCATGTATGCATATCTATGAGTTTTATCTCAGTTTCATTCACAGATGTTTGGATAGCAAAGCCTCTTGCATTTCAAAGAACATAGTCTACTTAAACCAAACAACATAGTTTATACTGAAATGAAAACACAAAAACGAGTTTGATTTGAGGTGTTATAGATGATGAAACTCATTACATAAGCAAGCACAGAGTCTGATTACTAAAATCATAAAAGATTTGAGTAAACCCAAAATCCCTTTCTTTCTCAACCAACTCACACCAAATGTTTCCCACGGATGATGTGGATCTTAACTGCGTAAACCAAATCTTTGTTACGCAAGAGCTCACACACGACACGGTCTTGTTTCTTCAGTTTGTTCCTATCGCAGATCTTTACCCATTTTTTGATGCACACACGTTGGTCTTTCCACTTGGCTGTTTTCGCCAACAGGCTCCCCTTTGGGTCGATGTAAGAAATGTAGTCTTTAAACCTTAGGCAGTAGTCTTTCACCAGCTGTGCATGAACCAGCTGGTGTTGAAAGCAAACAATGTTTTTTTTTAAAGTAACCAACCAATAATAGTTGTTTTGAAAGAGAATCTATAGCTTTTTACCAGCTCGTATTTCCTGTTCTTCACGCCTGTCTCAAAATGTATATTCGTTGGATCATCCAGATACACCTCCGGGTTTTCGATTATGGCCTTCACTGTAATCATCAGAAAAGGAGAAAAACATAAGCATCACACAGATTAGTTAAGTGATGAAAGAAAGTAAAAGCCAATAGTCTAATTTGCCTTTCTCCCTAGTCTTTTTGACTCCTTCCACAACACAAGAAGTAGCACCAACTTCAACCACATCTTTTATCACTTTGGACTTCCCTTGTGAACCTCAACAAGACCAAAAACAGAAAAAACAAGTTTTATTAAGCGTTACTCAAAGTGGTGAATGTATGTATTTTTTTTTTACCTTTCTTCTTTGGGCTTGTCACTTTTGGTTTGACATGAGTGGCTGTGTCTTCACTATCTGGATCATAAGAACTGTCACTGCTGCTGGAGTCCTCCTCTTCCAAATCCAAGCGACCAAACTCTTCAGCATAATCACTATCAGAACTCTCCACAACTTTCTTTTTCTTCTTTCCTGGAAGAATCTCATGAATGTCTATATATAAAAGCAATCACATAAACACAACTCAAGCGATGTAAAAAAAGGTAACAATTGAGCTAAACCTTTCTTCTTGGTTCTCTGTATTGTCTTGGATTCAGAACCAGTGTCTGTCTCTTTGTCTTCACTGTTTATAGAATGATCATTGTCCTCTTTGCCATCAGATTCGTCCTCCCTAATCACTTCCTCTTTTGACTTTCCTGTTCAAGAGAAAACATTTTGTCTGTCTGAGTTCTCACATCAAACAAACTAATGAACGAAAAAAAAGAGCTGACAAACTGTTGTCAGACCTTTGTTCTTGCTTCTCAAGATTGTATTGGCCATTTTGGATTCAGAAAAACTGCCTGTGTCTGTGTCTTTGCCGTTGCTGAGAGTATAAACACTTTCTTCTTCATCATCAGAATCATCCACAGCTTCCACTTTTGCCTTTCCTGGAAGAAAAAAAAAACTCAAAAATAGAAAACAATAAATCTAAATAAGCAAACCACATAAAAAGACCTCTCATTAACGGATGCAAGAAGGAGGAGCTAACCTTTGTCATTGCTTCTCTGAACTGTATTGGCCTTCTCAGATTCAACACTAGTATCTTCTGTGTCATCATCGCTGCTTAGAGCACAGATACTGTCTTCTTCTTCTTCTTCATCCTCATCCTCCACTTCAGCAACTGCTCTAGCCTGTTTACATCCATCAAGGCCATAGATGCTGACCTCGAAAACGTTGTCTCCGTTATACACGAAGGTCATAAAGTCTCCATCGACGAGAGCATTGTCCTTAACGAATTTGGGCCAGCCTTGTTCGAAGTACACTTCCTCTTCCTCTTCCTTCAGCGTCATGGCTACCTTCCAAACGCATCCACCAGTGCCTTGGAGAATCGCCGTCTTGGGCAGATGACGTGGAAGTTCATCATAGTAGGAGATTGGGATAAGCTGCAGCCAAAAATGTTTAGCACAAAACTGTTAACTTGAAGACTCGTGAGATAAAGCAACAACACAAAGAAAAAAACGGAGTATAACAAATCTGAGTTATGAACATATTACAAATGAATGAACAAATCTTGAGTAAAATATTCAAATTTCATAAATGAAACTAATTTTCATGTAAAGGTAGAGACTTTACGTTCAATCTCAAGGAGAAACCGTAAAAACAATTATGTTCAAACATCTCTAGTGCAACAGAGGATCTAACAGCTTTACCATTCAAAAACAGAGTAAAGAAGCAAAAGAGGTGAAACAGAGCAAGAGGCTTTGCGAGCTTAAGAAAGAGACCCAAAGAGATAAGCAGTATGTTACCATAGAGTCTGAGCTAAAATGGGAGATGAAAACTTTGAAGAAACGAGGAAGACTATCAGTGGAAGCCATTGCAAGAGGATGTTTGAACTCTGAAGGAGTAGAAAGGATTCTTGAGGGTAAAATAGGGGACAGTCCAGAGAGAAGAGACAATAAAAAAAACAAATTTCAAAAGGGACTCTTGGTCAAAAGAAAAGTACTTTATATATCTTCTCGTATTGATTCTCTTACTTGTTATAACTGAAACGTACATCAACCTCTGCGACGCGATGAAAGGACGGTTCAGCCTTGTGTTTTGACTCTTGACTTAGAGTACACAAAGGACAGAGTAACACAGATTTCGCTAAAACGGTGAAAGTCTCATATATGTAACGTAAACATCAGCCAACCCGGTTCAGTAATTAGTAGGATGCAGAAAACTGCAAAAGTAAGAACAATTCGGTTTCAATACCATCCGGTTTCCAGATCTTATACCTAATCGAACTGTCAATTTCAAAAAAAAGGTGAACATTGATGAGTTTGTATCTAATTTGAACTGAAACTAAACCGAACTCTATCAAAGTTGACATTAATCTGAAATTTTATTTTTAAAAACATCTAATAAATAGATTTCTGAACATAAAAGTCTTCAAAACCGGAAAAAACAAAATTTACAATTGATTTTCCGGTTTAAATATGTTTAAGGGACCTTTACTTTAGTTAACCGGATTAAACCGACCAATTAACTAATCGATTGATCAATACCGAACCGAGAGGAAAGAACAGGGTAAATTTAATTCTAACAATATATGCAAAATTGCAGAAGTAAGAACAATACCATACGGTTTCAATATCTTAAACCAAACCCGAACTGTCAATCATATCTAAAAGTACATTTAATAATTAGATTAATGAACAAAGGTTGACAATGAAAATAGATAAAGTTGCAAAACCCAGAAAAGGGAAATTTATAAAAGCCAAATTTTGCTCGGTTTTAATTAAATTTGGTAAGGGACCCTTTACTTTGGTAAATCCTCGGATTGAACCGAAGCAATATATACTAATCGATTGATCCAAACCGAACCGGAGGAAAAAACAGGGCAATTAACAGAATAATATGTATATTTGGAAGAAGCTTCATGAGATTCTTCTCTCCACTAGACCCGAAGATCGCTTAACCCGACGGCGATGCCAAGCGGTGGAAACGGAGTGGGAAACGGTGCGGTGAACGCAGGCACAAACAGCGGAAATACACCAACGTTCAAGCCTTACCGTGAACTGAAAACCCTAGAAGGCCACACGGCGGCGATCTCGTGCGTAAAATTCTCCAACGACGGAAACCTTCTGGCTTCGGCGTCTCTGGACAAGACGATGATTCTGTGGTCGGCGACGAATTACTCTCAGATCCATCGATACGAAGGTCACTCGAGTGGTATATCGGATCTAGCATGGTCGTCGGATTCGCACTACACGTGCTCGGCTTCGGACGACAGCACGCTTCGTATATGGGACGCGAGATCTCCGTACGAGTGTCTCAAGGTGCTGAGAGGCCACACGAACTTCGTCTTCTGTGTGAACTTCAATCCTCCGTCGAATCTGATAGTCTCTGGTTCGTTCGATGAGACGATTCGGATCTGGGAGGTGAAGACGGGGAGGTGCGTTCGTGTGATAAAGGCTCATTCTATGCCTCTAACGAGCGTGCATTTCAATCGCGATGGGTCGTTGATTGTATCGGGGAGTCACGATGGTTCTTGTAAGATATGGGATGCCAAGGAAGGGACTTGCTTGAAGACTTTGGTTGATGACAAGTCTCCTGCTGTTTCTTTCGCTAAGTTCTCTCCTAATGGCAAGTTCATCCTCCTCGCCACTCTTGATAGTACTCTAGTAAGTTTTCCCACAACCTTTTTTTAGACTATTAATGGATTCTCTTTGATTGTCTTTTCTTGATTTGGTTACACAGAAGCTCTCCAACTATGCATCTGGGAAGTTTATAAAGGTATACACAGGACATACCAACAAAGTATTCTGCATCACATCCGCCTTTTCTGTGACCAACGGCAAGTACATTGTTAGCGGATCTGAAGACAACTGTGTTTATCTTTGGGATCTTCAGCATAAAACTATACTGCAGAGACTACAAGGCCACACTGACGCCGTCATCTCTGTCACTTGCCATCCAGTTCACAACGAGATTGCTTCATCCGCTAATCATTTAGATAAAACTATCCGGATTTGGAAACAGGATGCTTAGAACGAATATGTAATTTTGCTTTGTGAGATTGATTGATTTGATTATACTCCTTCATGTGTGATTGCAATTTCTGCATCCTGGTCAAGATATACATCCACACATGAAAGCATACTGTGACATGTTATTAATATCCACACTTTCAATCCAAACTTACAATGTACTGAATAAATATGATGTCCCCCTGCGATTAGTCAATTCAAAATCTCTATAACTTCAACAGTAAGGAGGAGGAGGAGGGTAACATCAAGAATGAGATACACAACTTGTTACGCTCAATCCTCTACAGAGCAGTCACGCAATATTAGAGTCTCGAGCTGACTGTCTTTGCAAGTTTGCCCCATCACAAGTTTCCTTCATGAGAAACTTGCTAATATAGACCGATGTGACATACTTTCATCTGTCCTATTAGACCAAACAATTAACTAACCACAAAAAAAACTTCCATAGATTCTGGATGTGCTAGACAGATTCATATGCTTAAGTTTACGAAAGACCTGTAAAACATTCAGGTTTCAGAGTGTGGAACTGATCAGGCTTTTGGCCAAGATCGAATGGTGGCGATTTATCAAAGAAGACAAGGTAATCACTACCAATCAGTTGTAGTCTTATGCAGCTGCTGGTCAGCCTCGATGGTTAGATGAGATCTTTGATTGTGAGAAACTTTATCCCTCTTCTTGTTTATAGTTCTCTGGAAAACGTTTGGTATGTATGTTTTTTGGTGCTCAGTCTTTTGATGTATTTTGGGGTACACACTAGCTTCGGATAAGTAGAAAAGAAGGTAGAAGTATGTTATGGGTTCTTGGTACTTGAGTTCAAGTTAATACATAATACTCCCTCCGTTTCATATTAGTTGTCGTTCTAGGTTTATGCACATAGATTAAAAAAATATTTAATTTTATATATTTTCAAAATAAAAACACTATTACCAATACACCTAACCATATACCAACCAATAGAAAAATAGAATAGAGAATATTATCAATAAATTTTGCATTGAAAACCGAAAACGACACTTATTTTGAAACAAAAATTCTACTCCGACAAATATTTTGAAACGGAGGGAGTATGACAAACAATTTACTAAAATATGATCCTACCCTTTTACTAGAGTCGACATCTCAGACTCAGACTGCAAAAAGTATTATAGGGCAAATCCAAGAGATGATAGTGAGAATTATTAAACTTAATTCATGCTTAGAGAGAACCCTGAACCCCTTGTTCTTGTTTTCGGCTGAACCTGATGATGTATCCTCTTTTATTCACTAAATACACTTTGGAGGATTTGAACAAAACAATTATCTTAAATAACTTATTTTTAAGTTTTTATCACCAAAAAAACTTCATAAGAGGAAAATGACCAAAACATGTTTCATTAAACAAGAAAAGATCCTTCTATTCTTTATTTTATGGATACTAGGTATAAAAGTTATAAAATTTAAATTATATTTAACAATAAAATTTTGTTATTTTTTAGATTTTATTATTTTTTATAATATTTGATTTTAAATTTTAATTTATTTATATATAAAACTTAAGATAAACTAAATATTTTTATTTTTATTTACTATATATGAATATATTTAAAATTATAATCTTAGAAACATTTTTTATCTATTTCTTTTGGCTAAAATATATTAAATTGAATTCTATAAAATTAATAAAAAAATTTGTTAGGTATATAATTATCAAAGCATAAAACTAAATAACATTTCTAAAATTTATAGTTATTAAAAATAAATTAATGGTATTGAGACCAGAATATTACAATTTTTTAAAAAACTACATAAATTTTTAAATAATTATTTTAGTAATAAAATTTATATAATTATAAAATATAATTAAATAATATTTCAAAATTTTTCAAATATTATATTTCTATTTCTACAATTATATTATTTATTGTTATATTAATAATGATCTATAAGTTATTACTATATTTTAAAAACTTACCAAAAATATAAATCAACATTAAATATAAATGTCCATGTCACAGTTAACTTGAAGACATGTTATCATTGTTAGTTTGTAATGTCATTTTTTTCTTTCAAAATCAATGTAGTGATGACACATGACAATTAAATCACTTTTCAAATAACGCATATGAGATATAATTAATAAAAAGTAAAAAGTAATTTTAATATAATTTCAAGTAAAGCATGGTTTTTCAATTAAATTTTTTTATAAATTTTTTCATAATTTTTATATTTATTTATTTTTTTTTATTTTTTTTTAAATTTAAAACTTTACTTAACTCTAAACCCTAAGTTTAGTGAAACCTATAAATATAAATGTATATTTACCTTTTAATAAATCTCTGTTGGTCATTTTCATTTTTTTGAGGTTATATTTATGAAAATAAATTAAAATGTGTTATAGTATGGATTTTTTCATTTAAATACAAGATTAAAATTTAAATTATCAAAAAGTGTTTGTCATTAGGTTTATAGTAGGGGAAATTGGTAAAAGTGTACGAATGGGAATAAATATGTAGTCAAAGTAGCTAACCATCAATTCTAATCACAACAAGCCCTCTCCATCATCAAAACCAATATCCTCTTCATCGTCCAAGTCATCCTCATCATCAAACTCTTCATTCCCTCCATCGTTCTTGGCTTCTATCATTTCTATATCTCTGAATTCTTCTTCATCCCCTTTATCCCAGACACAGTAAAGCTTTTCTAACCTGATTTTTACAAAAAAAACACAAACCTCATTTTCATTCCTCTAATCAACTTTTTAAAGATTATTATTTCCTAATAATACTAATCGATGAAGAAGACCTTGCTAATGGAAAATTCGCCACAAATGTGACTTATGATCTTTCTTCTTTCAGCTTCTCCAGAGGAAACCTGCAGCGCGCACACACACAATAACATATAAATATATATAAACTCAGTGAGCCATTAATACGACATGGTGAACTGTTACATTAAGGATCAATCACTTTGGTTTGTATGATCTCAAGCCATCATCAGAAAGTAAGCACTGTTGTTTGAAACATTCTATTAGATAAACCAAGAAGAAGAAGATTAAAAGTAAACAGAGCTATACCTTTCATCCACAAAAATTGGCATAAACCCTATGAAAAAAAAACTTACAATGTGCCAAATGAATTTTCGGGACTATGCGAAATATCGAGTCCCATGATACAACCATGTAAGACGAAATCAAACTTCATTTTTGATTGTCTCGACGAACTAAGAACTCTACGAAACATTCTTGAACTATTGACTTACGCCAAGGGATTTTCTATGTTGGTTTTCGATGTAAAAGTACCGAAATGAGAATAGATTCCAGTTTATTTAAAGAGAAGAACGAAAGCCACTTCCCGTAACAGTTGCTGCAAGTGGGCGGAAATCTCGTGGAAATCACGGGAAGTTGGGTTTTAAAACTTATTCCCCAAGACTCTCTCTTATCTCGTTTAAATATCTTGAGAAGATAAACTGCGTGACATTTTTTATTTTGTAGAAATACTACATGTCATTTTAAAACGAAATACATGTTATTTTCGAAAATTAAATGGCCAAAAACATTAAGCTTAATTGGACCCAAAAAACATCTTGTACTGGCCCTAAGCCACATTCTCCTGAGCCCGAACCGGGCCGGCTGGAAGGCGGCGCGTGCGTGGGGAGCCTTCTGTCTTTCAAGCTATTTAAGCCATCATAAAGTGGAAACCTATTTATATTGCTCAGCGTTGGCCAAATTGCCTGATGTGGGACTTTGTAACATTTGTTACTTAGACAAATTTTGCTGTGTTTCATTTACACTATGTTGCCAACTTCATCTCTTTATTTCTCAATCAATTTGAATCTGTTTTTGACAAATGAATATAGTAAATTGTAGTACTCATTGCAAGCTTTACAACGAGCTATTAATCTGGCGGAGACCACCACTCGTGTGGCCAGAAAAGTCACCGGAAAAAATAAAATAGTCAGTTTTTCAAAAAACCGTGTTCCAAAAAACTGTGTTCCAAAACTCAAAAAGTCAGCAAAATGTTGGAACATAGTTTTTTTTTGAGAAACTGACTTTTTCGAGTTTTACAGCCACACCAGTGTTTGTATATGCCAGATTAATAGCTCGTTGTAAAGCTTGCAATGAGTACTACAATTTAGTATATTCACTTGTCAAAAACAGATTCAAATTGAATGAGAAATAAAGTGATGAAGTTGGCAACATAGTGTAAATGAGACACAACAAAATTTGTCTAAGTACAAATGTTACAAAGTCCCACATCGGGCAATTTGGCCAACACTGAGAAATATAAATAGGTTTCCACCTTATCATGGCTTAAACAGCTTGAGAGAGAAGAAGGCTCCCCACGCGCGCCGCCCCCCGGCTGTCCCGGGCTCGGGAGAATGTGGCCCAAAGCCACTACAAGATGTTTTTTTGGACCCAATTAAGCCTAATTTTTTTGGCCATTTAATTTCCAAAACCAATATGCATTTCGTTTCAAAATGTCAAGTAATTTTTCTACAAAATAAAAAACGTCAAGCAGTTTATCTTCTCCAGATATTTAAACAAGATAAGAGAGAGTATTGGGGAATAAGTTTTGAAACTCAACTTCCCGTGATCTCCACGAGATTTCCTCCCACTTGCAACAACTGTTACGGGAAGTGTCTCTTGTTCTTATCTTTAAATAAACTCGTCTCTCTTCTCATTTCAATAATTTTACATCGAAAACCAACAGAGAAAATCCCTTAACGTAAGTCTATAGTTCGAGAGTGTTTCATAGAGTTCGTAGTTTGTCGTGACGATCACAAGTGAAATGTGATTTTGTGTATCATGGGACTCAATATTTCTCACAGTCTCATCTCACTACGAAGCGAATATTTAGAATTAAGGAAAGAGATTGTATCTCGACTCCATGTCTATTTTCGAAAACGTTTCATATCACTTTTCATTTCGTCTTTTGAATCGTCTATTTCCTTAACATCTCTTATGTTTATATCATTTATGTCAATTAGTTTTTTTGGCTTCTACATAGAGTCAGGTCCATCTAGGCGAGCAACACAGCCAAGCTTGAGGGATCTACACATGCATAAACATAACCATGAGGAAATGAGTACACAACAGAGAAACAAACTCTCACTCTCACTCTCACCTGAGTTCTTTATCAGCACGATGGATCATAGTACATATAACTCCATTGTCAGCGGTAGTCAAGTCGATGTGGGCGTAAGAGAGACGGTTCATTGCACAGGTGTTAAACATGGTGCAGTGCGCACACTTGCATTAGAGACATGGTATCAAGCATCGAAAACACCTTGACTGTGAGTTCAGGAGGGAGGAACCAGGAACTGGAGTTGTAAACATAAGCTTGCTTCCTGAAGCATTGTTTTGTGGATTCTATAAGAAGAGATGCGATTTCCAGAGTTTGATCCACGAGAGAATCCTGCACAAAGACATCCACGGAAGCATATGCCAAAGATTTTCCAGCCCTTGGTCGAAGGACATCGTAGACGCGTCTCAAAATGAAAGGAGCAGTGAGATTATCGAATCCACATGGCTCTGGTTGAAGCCCGCTAGAGATAGGACGGACCTAGGGTTCCTCGGAGAATCCTCCATGAAACCCAAAGTTCAGTTCAATGAGTTTTCTTCTCCACCATTTTGGCTAACTTTATATATATAAATAAATGAAGAGTTTTCTTTATTATATAAAATATTTAAAAAATTTCCTTTGTTTAAGTTTATATAAATAAACCGTTTTCTTCCAAGGCAATTCTTTCAAAAATATTATTTTTAAGTTTTTATCACTAAAAAAATACTTAAAGAGGAAAATGACTAAAATATTTCATTAAAGAAATAAAAAGACTCTTATACCCTATATATATATATATATATATATATATATAATTCATATAGTTTTAAATTATATGTTTTTAAATTAATTAACCCTAGGATTATAAGTGTATATTTACCTCTTTAATAAAACATTTTGATCATTTTACTCATTTGAGGCTATATTTGTGACCAAATTTTTTTCTAGGTCTATCTTAATGTATTTCTCTTTCTTTTCTTCTTTAAATATTTAACTTTCATTTCTTTTCAAATTTCTTTGTCAACAACATTTATTTGTTTCTTGTAGCCATTGTTGTGTGTTATTTCATGATTTTTCAATGTATAAGAAACAAATATGAATCTAATTATTATTTGAGAAATGATTTTACTTATTTTTCATGTTTTCATTTTAAGTAATTTTGATTACTTGTCATGTTCTTATGATTTTGACTAATGAGTCACCAATTTAAATTTATTATATTATTTAATTTTAGGTAAATAAATAAATTTGTTTTTTCTCTCATAATTTTGTTTAATTGTCATGTTGTTATGATTTTAATCAAGGAGTTATCAATTTAAATTTATCATATTATTTTAATTTAATTAAATAAATATAAATAAGAATTATAATATATATCTAAATAATCTCCTTAATACTAAATAACTTTGCTTATTTTTCATATCCTAATGATTTTAAGTGATGAGTCACTAAATTAAATTTATCTTATTATTAAACTTAATTAAATAAAAAAAATAAAATTATTATAGAAATCTAAATATTTTGTTCAATCCAATCTCTAAAATCATATTAGTTATATGACCACAAGAGTCAGAAGATGGCTAAGAAAGTTAGGGAAATATGATTAAATGACAAGCATAATTATGCGAGTATATCAAGCACAAGCTCCATAATCGGGAAAGAAAGGCCGCAATATTCAAAGTATGACATGTAGGCCCTGCAGTATCCTTCTCTGGCGGTCTAAGGAGTTTCATTCGCAGAAGCTAGGTCAAGCACGACGGCGCGATCAAATTCATGCTTCTTGTATAGATTGTCGAGATGAGATTCCTTGGTGATTGGAAGAGGGAAAGAAGCCGATTTAGCCATCTAAAAGAAATTCTTGGCCAAAGAATCAGAAATTGCGAGAGAAGAAAGAAATTAAGAACGATGAAAGAAGAAAATAAAAATTTTCTCAAATATTTAAAGAGAAACCCTAACGGTTCTTTTGCAATTATCGAGAAAGATAATGATTAACCAAGTTCAACCCTAGCCATAAAACGAAAATATAGCCATTGGGGCAAAACGGGCCGCATGCAAGATAGCACTTAAAAGCCTAGTGACGAGTCCGCATATAACCAATTTTGCCTTGGTCCATGAGTAAGCGTGCCAAAGATCAAGACCAATACTTTCACCCTTCTTTTCAATATCATTTCTCAAAAAGGACTGGGAGACAATTGTTGGGGTCGATTTGGGCTGAATAATAAACAAAGCCATAATCGAATAGCACCAGGTCCGATGACATAAAACCCGATCCAATATCACTGACGAAAGGAGGAGGACATGGTCAAATTGAGATCATGACGATCTCGTGATAGTGGAGAAGATCTCGAAGATGGAGAAGCTATTATAAGAAGATAGAGAGAGAGGGAGAGAAAAGAAGGGACATGAAACCCTTGAAATTTGCACCAAACACATCGACCTTAACCTCGGTCTCTCTCATTCCTTTCATTTTTGTAATCGATCTTAGTATCTTTCAGTTGTATTCCGATCTCGTTTTATCATTGTATTTGATCATACCTTATCAATAAAAATCCATTTTTGTCAACTAGAATATGATTACATCGTTGTGTTATGAGGATATTTTTTCTCATATCATTTTTCCCCCTAATCTTTACAAATAATCACTACAAGCACCTAGTGTGGGTTTTCGGACCCACAACATATATTTACCCAACCATATTACAATATGTGAATATGAAAAATCACAAATGTGACCATGTAACAATACATTATTTGGACGTCCGTTTTTGTAGTTTCTCTTGAAGCTTTTTGTTTAATCTTACGTATATCATTATTATGTGAATGCAAAGTACAATTTTGTATACTTGAATGTTAACTGGATCACAATAAAATATATAATCTTGCCCAAAGAAAATCTACTTGTATAGTCATTGAAATGCAATGTTTTTTTATCATGACTTAGCTTGACCAACTAAGCTTATATATATGCATTGCAGGTTGAGCTTAATGGAAATCCAATTATGTAACTCAAATAAGTATAGTGCAAGGGTTTTCAAAGAAGAGATTATTTTCTCAGGTTACTGTTAATATGAGATTGAATGTTACATTGATATTTTCACCACTCTGCCCGTGTATTTTTGTTCAGATATGGCTGAGGAAAAAACATTATGCTAATTTAGTTAAGTGACTCAGCTATTGTAATTTCCAAACTTGTACGTCTTTAACGTAACTATAAAAACGTTACAATTTTATAGCAAGGATAATAATGATATAATAAAATAATAATATATAAATGAGGTCTAACGGCATCAAATGTAATTAGTCTACTTAAAGATGGATTTTTAATAGAGCTTTTAGAAGGCCTTTTGCGTTGACGTATCATCATAATAACAATCTTGTGAATATATTACATTTTAAAAGTTATTTATTAAAATTATTCATTTTTTATATATAAGAAATTTTTAATTCATTGAAAATACCTATGTAATTAACCATCATAAAAATTAAAGTGAACGCGACACATAAGAAATTTACTTATCAAATAATATTATAGAAATCACAGCAGTTAATGAATTTTGGTTTAGATATTTTGGTTTAATTTTGTTTCAAACAATTGTGAACTAATTTTATAGCTTTATTTCACAAGTTTATTCAAAATATCATGTGGCCCTTGACAATATCCTTTCTTTAAAATCAGTGAGAAATATCTCGCAATTTTTCAAGATCGATCTATATAACTCCACCCCTCGTTCAAACATGTCCCTTCATTAAAGTGTTAACCATACCAGTTTCAATGATTTTATGAAAGTATGTGAGATTTCGTGCAGATATATTCGTAGTTAATCTCATAAAATCTGGTTTACTTTGTAAGGTTAGAGGTTTTAAGATTCTCATATATTAGTTAATTGATTTAGGTTAAGATAAAAAAGTTTATGTTTTACTGATTATTGTTTAAGGTTTAATATTAAGAGGATAAAGTTGAATTTATAAATATTTTATAAATATTTATAAAATTAGTTTAGTGTTTTAGTTACAAAATTTATGATATTTATGAAAATAGTTATTCATTGATGGTAAATTTGAATAACAATATCAAACTTGTATTATAATTAAAATTTTCCTAGAAAAAAGTGCCCATTTTATTAAAAATTATTATAGATGGTTATGCTTATGCACTTAATCTGTTGGTTTAGCAACTTGAAATACGAAAAAATGAAAAAAAAACCCCATCAAACCATAAGTTCCCATGAAGAGTCACTCTCAGCATTTGCAAAGTTTTATATAAGATAAAGCACACAACTTTAGTTTTTTTAACTGAAAAAATAAATAAAGTTGTGTGCTTTATCTTATATAAAACTTTAATTTTCTGAGGATAATTAGTTCTTCTAATCCAAAATTTGTGGAATAAAGTCTACTTAGTGCTTACCATTAAAATTAATAACCTAATGTACGTATTTGATTAGTTTTCCTAATTGAATTCACAAGAATCACAACTTTCAGCTAGCTATTGACATGTCTCCTTGATAACCCAACCTTTTAAACTAATGTTGTTATAAATTACAAAAGGGGCAACTATATATAGTCAAAAAGTTAGAGAAAATAATATTCCTAGTTGACATGTTTGTGTAAACATGCAAAGAGATTCCACCTTACTTTGTTGCTACTAAAAGATTATAAAGTTGAATAAAGACTAAACAAAATCACATAAAAATTTGAAGGATCTTTACTTTTGATTACCCCTTACATAATAATTTCAGGTCAGCAATGGAATGTTGCTGATGCAAAAGAATCTTCTTTATTTTCTTTTATTCTTGTTCCTTTGATTGGCTTAGCCAATCTATAAAACACCAATGGCAGCAAAAAGATTGAAAGTATATAGAGATTGACTAACGCGATCTTTGTATGGTTTATGGCTCATTGGAGGAAAAAAATGGTACATATTCTTTTTAGCTTTTACTTACTTAGCTTATGTATTAATACTCCATTACCATATTTTATTTTAGCTTCTAAAACCATTAATAACAAAACCGTTGTTTGTATAATAACAAAACCGTTGTTTGTATAACAACAAGTATAGTCTTTAAAAGGTCATTTTCACTTAAACTCGAAACTTATATAATTTCTTAAGTCCAAATAATTATCATAAAAGCATCAATGTCATAAGACATAAGTAAATAACCATATACGAGGCGTTGATTAGGTATCCATTACACACAAACAAAGAATCATCACTTTCATTAGATCTCACACATTAGTTATTGTTAGATGACATACATGTGTTTGATCTTTCATCATGCATGTGAGTACAAATGTAATCATAAAAAAAAAATTGAAAAAGCGAAAATGTTTTATATTGAGATAGATATGGGTGTATATTGTAATTATCTAACACTTAAGGGTAATTAGGCATACTTTTATTTGGGTAGCAAGGTTAGCGTGTATTTAGGAGGCATGGCTTCCTACGTGAATAAACAATAAACTCTTTATACAAATCTAGAGATTTTGACATGATATCAGAGCAATAAACCATAGCGGTTTCTTCATTTATTTATTTTGATTGATCTTAGTATACTCAATTTTTTCTATGTGGTTACTCACTATCTAATCAGTGGCTGGAGAACATTCTAGTAGAACGGGGATGTTTCAGTGTTTATGTGTAAGTCACGGCTGGAAACTCGCTGAAGGATCGATCCATATGATTTGTCCTCTGGCGATAATACGGGATTTATCATCTCTCAATCCCAGCTTAGAAGCCCTAACTATGACGAGTGGGATATGAACATTCGACTTGCTTTGAGGGCAAGGAAAAAATTTGGATTTGGGATGGCAGTATTCTGAAATCTGATGAAGATTCTAAGGACGTTGACGACTGGTGGGCTAATAACGCCATGGTGGTATCATGGATTAAACTCACGATTGCTCCAGATCTCATCAGCTCGTTATGTCACCATGATGTTGCTATGATTTGTGGCTGCATATGAAAAAGTGTTTCTCGGTCAATAATGGGCAGAGAGTTCAGAGGCTCGAAAAAAGCTTGCGAGTTGCCACCAGAAGGGCTCTGCTGTGGAAGCTTACTATGAAAAATTAACGAAACTCTTGACAATTTTGGCTGATTTTCAGAGTGAAAAGATGGCTATGGAAATCGAGAAGGAACAAGAGAAGATAAGCTTCACCAATTTATGATGGGTCTTGATGAATCTACTTTTGGAGCTATAAATCATCTATGTTATCTCGTGATCCTTTACCTTCTTTGGATGAAGCGTATCAGGTTGTTGTCCAAGATGTAGAGTCAAAAAATGGAAGTCATATGATTGAAGAACAACCTGATGCAGAAACCTTCGTAGTACAGACAGGTTCGACGAATCTGCATCAACGACAAGAACCAGAGCTTCATGACATATCGGTGATGTGTACCCTGTATGGAAGAACAAGACACCTTGCTACAAACTGTTTTCAGAAGATTGAATATACCCTCTGTTGGGGAAGCAAACCTTGTTCTACTCTTTAAAATACAACACAAGGCGCTTCTGGTATGAATTTGACTGATCGTAAGGTCTTTCCTTCATCATCGTCTCATTGTTCGGAACCAGATCATGTGAATCATGTTACCATGCCTGCTCCGGTGATCTCTGCACATTCAGTCATCACAGAAGATGATCGAGTGGGATTTACGGGTTAAATGGTCAACAGTGGAAAACTTTGGTTCACATGTTACATGAACGACATACTGTTGATCATCCAAATCAATCGGGTATGCATTTTCTGAATCTTGGATCATAGATTTATGTGCTTCGAATCATATGACGTGAACTTATGAATTCATATGGATGTTTGTAACATGGTACAATGAGTATAAAACTACATGATGGTCGCATGGCAGTTGTAACCAAACGAGGGAAAAATTATCATGGATCTTAACTACAGTTGGTTAATGTGTTTTATGTTGATGGATAAGAGTGTCATCTGATTTCTGATCTCATCTAGGAAAAGACAGAGATTGTATAGTGCAAATTTCTGGCAGATCAATGGTATATTTCTTTAGCGGAGTAGCTGAGTAGCTACTCAGACCCTGATTGGAGCGGGTGAGCAGATCAATGGTATATTTCTTTAGCGGAGTAGCTGTTGGTGCAGTGATACAAGTCCAAGACAAATAGTCAGAGGAGATGTGGCATGACAGATTCAGCCATCATGCCTATAAAGCAATGGAGATGGTACATTTACTGGATTTTAGTAGTAGTTTTCATTTATGATTCGCAGTCTTGTGATATTTATATTCGGATAAAACAGTCCAAAGATTCTTCTAATAAGCATTAATAAAACATCAAAGGTTTTTTGAGTTAGTTCATTGTGATTTATAAGTTCCATATCGGACACCAGCTTTATGTGGATCACATTACTTTCTCACCATTGGATGATTTTTCTCGAGCATTATGGATCTACTTGCTTCCTGATAAGACAAACACAACAACGACATTGCAAAGTTTCATTGCGTTTGTGGAAAGGCAATTTGAACGCAAGGTTAAAATGATTCACATCGACAATGGGTCTGGCTTTATTTTTATGTGTTTTTAATGACAAAGGGATCATACACGAGACATCTTTCTTGAGTACTCCGCAGCAAAATGGTCTCTTCAAACGGACACATAGACATATATTCAATCTGTCTCAGGCCTTAAGGTTTCAGGCTAGTCTTCCTGTGAAATTTTGGGGTTACTGCATTCTTGTAGCTTCCTATTTGGTTAATCGCACACCTACGACCATACTAAATGGAAGACTCCGTATGAGATATTATATGAGCGACCTCCTCCGTTGACACATCTACGAGTCATATGCTGTTTATGCTACGTCCATAACCAACGTACACCGTGGGGATAAATTTTTCACAAAAGGAAATTGTTCTGTCTTTCTTGGATATCTGTTTGGTCAGAAGGGATGGCTGGTTTACGATCTTGAAAGTGGAAAGATATCGACTTCTCATGATGTGTTCTTTCTTGAAAATGAGTTCCCGTTTTCTGATAGAATGCCTACAGTCTCTCTATCCACTCCTTTACCTCTGACATCACCACCTGATACTTGTGTGGATGATGATCCTTTGACTGAAAAATCGATCTCGATGCCGGATCAAGAAATAATATACACTCCACTAGATGTCGATATCCCTGCAAAGTTAATAACAACACCAGCTCTTGTTTATGAGCCCTTTCTTCTGGTGATTCTCATATTACGTCTGAGTCACCCTCTACTTCTTGTGATCCTTACATTATGTCTGGTTAGCAGGACATTTTAATGGATGAACTGTTCTAAGTTGCGGAATAAGTTATGTGACTCTGACCGGATTCTCCCTAACCGCTCATGTAATGCTTCTTAGACCAGGTCATGGGCTGGTCGGACAGTCATGTTCTTGTTTGATTGTTGGCTAGCCAGTTGGCCCATGTCATCTCTAAACCTTGGTGTTGGTCGGTCTATCGGTTATGTTCTTGTTTGATAGTTGGCCAGTTGGTCGGCCTATGTCTAGGACAGTTCGGGGTGTTACAAGAACATGACTCCTATACTGTGGTATCTGTTTTACCTGTGAGGTCTCCTATACTGACGACGCCAGAGAAAAACCACAGTGAGTCTTCTCTTCTCGATGATGTTGAACCTGAAATGGGCAGGGACTGTCTTCATAAGATTCCATCTACTCGTCTCCATGAATTTGTCACTAACACAACACATAGCAGGTTTGCTAACAATTTTGTTTAATCTTCTTGGTACCCGATAGATGATTATGTGGATAATTCTCGTTTCTTCCCCCAACATCATGCCTTTCTGGACGCAATTAGTGCTGTTGTGATTCCTCAGACCTATGCAGAGGTGGTTCAATATGAACGTTGGCGTGGAGCAGTGGGAAACAAAATTGATGCATTAGACAAAAGAGGTACATGGACTGTTGAAACATTACTGCAACGTAAGAAGGCTCTTGGGTGTAAATGGGTTTTCACCATTAAATTTTCTCAGATGATACAATTGAGAGATATAAAGGTTGACTCGTTGTTCTTGGCAACAATCAAACATAGGGAGTTGATTATGAAGAAAGATTTGCACTGGTTTGTGAGATGGTGAGTGTTTGCTCGTTTCTTAAGGTAGCAGCATCTCAAGATTGGGAAATGTATCAAATGAATGTTGACAATGCTTTCTTACATGGAGATCTGGAGGAGGAAGCCTACATAAATCCGCCACCAGTTTTTTGGACAGCGAATGCGACTCAAATTTGTCGGTTGCATAAATCTCTTTATGGCCTTAAACAAGCACCGCGGTGTTGGTTTGCCAAACTTTATGATGCTCTTAAAAGATATGGGTTCATTCAAAATGTCTCTAATTACTCGTTATTCACGTTTTTGATGGTATGATTTGTCCTTCATGTATTGCTGTATGTTGATGATCTTATCACCTGTGGTAGTTCTTCTGGTGTCATTTGTGAATTAAAAGAGTACTTGAGCACATATTCTTACATGAAAGATCTCAGAAACTTGAAATATTTTCTAGGAATTGAGGTGGCTCGAAGTCCTGAGGCCTCTATCTATGTCAACGGAAATATGTTCTTGACATCATTTCTGAAACTGGTCTTCTTGGCGCGAAACTAATCTGTCACCCGATCGAACCAAATCATGCATTGGCACGGTCAGAAACTGCTCCTTTATCTAATCCTATGCCTATCGAAGACTTGTGGGTCGGATTTTATACTTCAGAGTTACTCGTCCGGAGCTATCTTATGTGATTCATTGTCTATCACAGTTTATGTGTAATCCTACTACCGTTCGTTGGGAAGCAGCAACTCGAGTAGTACATTATTTGTAGAACAATCCAGGACAAGGTATTCTGCTTAGTGCCGATTCAAACTTGCAACTATCATCTTGGTGTGACTCGGATTGGGCAGCTTGTCTTTTGACTCGGTGTTCTCTTACAGCATGGCTTATTTAGTTGGGTTGTTCACATGTTTCTTGGAGAACAAAAAAAAATAGGACGGTGTGTCTCGATCATCAGCTGAAGATGAGTACCAAGCGATGGCTGATACAGTCAGTTAAGTTATATGGTTGCGGGCTCTGCTTGAATCTCTTGGAGTCGATTTTCCTGATTCAGTTCCTCTTCATTGTGATAGTATGATGGCTATTTACTTGAGCAAGAACTCATTATTCCACGAGAAAACGAAGCATATTGGCAAAGAGTATCATTATATACAAGATGAGATAGTGCGAGGCGTTATCACTCCACAACATGTTTCAAAAACTATCCAACTTGTTGATATCCTCACTAAAGCTCTTGGAAGGAAGGTGTTTGAAGTCTTTATTCGCAAGTTGGGTGTTTGTAATCTACACACTCCAACTTGAGGAGAGGTAGTAAGATAGATATGGGTGTATTAGGTATATTGTAATTATCAAATACTTAAGGGTCATTAGGCAAATATTCTTATTTGGGTATTAGGGTTAACATATATTTAAGAGGAATGGTCTCCTACGTGAATAAACAAGAAACTTTTTATCTTTTGCTAAACTACAAGAAACTCTTTATACAAAACTAGAGTTTTTGACGTTTTATTTGTATTTGAAGTCACTGGTTAGTAAATACTCCAATGTACAATGCCAATTCAATACGGGACCCATGGCCGATTGAGATTAAAAATGTATCAAACAATATAGTGAACATGATGAGTTAATGTTTTACAGTTGTGAGTAACGATCTCTCGCAGAAACATTTCTAACATGCTATCAATACAACCATATGCAACTTAAAATAAAAATGATCAATATATGGAAGTTTTAGAGAAGAAACCCAACACCATATATATGGCTTAAGTAGAACCAACAACTACTTTACGTCCAATGTTAAATTTCAAAGACGTCGGTCGTTGAACTACGTGCATCTTTTATAATATGGCATCTAGCGAGAATATCGTTGGCTGGCTATTATTTATATTTTTTTAAAATAGAAAGTTATTCCAATTATAACAGAAAGTTATTTTACCTATAATATAAAGTTATTCTAGTTATAGACAACGATAAAACCTTTTTCTTTTCATTACATGAGATAACACCATAGATTACTAAAAACTTCTTTTGTGTTTATGGTTTTTCTATAATAGAAATGGTTCTGTTATTCAACTCTTTATCTAACACATCGTTGACTGCCATTTTATATTTATTAAAAGTGTTGTTCTTATTATTCTTTCTAACATTGAGTTTATGTAAATAAGTAAAGGTATATACGTGTAAGAAAATTTACGTGCAAACGATCAGAGACCAATACAAAAATGTTTTGTAAAATACATTATTAGAGCATCTCCAACTTATTCATATTTTATCTTCAAATGTTATTATAGAGGAAAAATTCTTCCAGCTCACTTCTATTTTTTTTTTTTTTTAAATAAGAATTACTATTTTATATATATTTAGAGAAAGAAATCTGATTCATTTATATGTGTAGAAAAAAATAGAAATTCTATTATGGAGATATACACTTTACTAAATTTTATTATTATTGTAGAGTTATTTTATTTATAAGAAAATAGAGAAATGCATTGAAAATAATTTTAATTTATATGTTCTTAGGTCCCAGTGGCGGAGGCGGGTTGTTGGCATGCGAGTATAATATCCCGATTTCTGGTATACGTGGAAATACTTAAGAAAACTGATTTGGCTATCTATGTCATCAAATTGCACTTACCTTTTCGGGAGCACATCCTTTTAGAACTTCAGAGTTAATGGTGTTTTGGTTGGAGTAGTGGAATTATGAGTAACCTATCAGGAAGTATTTTCCGACATCATGTGAGTGAGGCCAAAGCACGCGAAAAAGTCATGTGGTGATTGTAGTGTTAGTAAACAAGACTTTTGGGTCTTGGAAAACTTAATGCATTGTCCGTCGGACGGGATTGAGTCCACAGACCGAGAGAACGGGCGTGGATGACCCATTAGCTATGAATGTTTGGAGCTTTACAATAGAGTCAATTCACCCATGTAGATTTCTACATTTTTAAGAAATTACATCTATATTTCTTTGAAAAACTGGAAGTAGTGTAAATTCCAGTTAATTGACTTCTTTAGTATATGTTGATTATGAATTGACCCTCCTAAAAAAAGTTCTTAGCTCCTCCACTGCTTAGATCATGAGCTACTAAACATCTTTACAGGGGAGAGAATATGGAAGATGAGGAACAATCTTGTTTTCCACCAACGAAAAAATCATATTATTCAGGTGATAACTGGAGCAGTTATAGACTCCAACCAATGGGAAAAGGCGATGGAGAGGAAAATAATATACAGTTAGCAATGATAAGAATTAAACCTACAACACAACATGTTATGCCATACACTGCATCATACTACTGTTTAGTGGATACGTCATGGATATCATCAAGGGAACCTATGGGATTTGATTGGTCATTATACATTAAAGAAGAAATCAAATTATCCAAGGTTCATCCTATTTGAACCTTACAAACTTAGTACTTGAAGCAGAGGCAATAGCCTTGTTAGCAGCAGTGACACAAATGAGGATGCTAAATTATAAGGATATTACATTTATGGCTGACTGCAAAATCATGGTAGATGAGTTAAAACAGTTCTCCACTGATCAAATCACCCAAAATCAGCATGATGTTCAAATCTAAACGCTATGTAATTTGTCTCAAAACAACACACATTTCATCTGTTTACCCAATATATTTATTTTAAACGAAGGAGAAGATGTTGGGGAAGAAGTTTTATAACTTACTTTTCCCGATCTCCGCAAGATTTTTGCATACATGCAGTAGTTATTGTGAGAAGTGGCTATCCTCATTTTCTTTAAAATGAACATGACTCTCTTGTTCATGCTTCACTTTTCTCATCAAAATTCAACAGAGAAAAATCCAAAAGCATAAGTTTATAGGTTCGAGAGTGTTTGTAGTTTATTAGTTCGTTGAGGCGTTCACGAGTGATGTGTGAATCGTCTGCCATAATTTTTGTTTCGGGACTCTCTATTCACTATGTGTCGTCTCACTACAGAGTGAATATAAAGAGTTAAGGAAAAATATTATATCTCAGCTCCATGTGTTATTTATGAAACATTTTCAGTTTGGGTTTCATTTCGTATATTTTCTTTAACTTTGTTTTAATCTAATTTTTATGTGAATTCAGTTTTCCAGCTTTTGATGTCTTAACTCTTTACCTCTTTCTTAACAAAAGCTTTAATTGGATTAATTTCATTACGTTTTTATAAAACGGTTGACAAGAATTTATTATTGTTTTTGGTTTTATATTTGAAAGGTGTTTTGAGATTTGCGATCCGCATTTCCGTGAAACTTTTTTTGTTTTTCCATTAAACGGGTTTGTGATTTGCTTTAAGCTTATCCACAAAACATTTTTGTTCTTATTATTTAAAAACGTTCTATAAATGATTTGTTTCCACAAACACTTCCAAAATCGAGTTTGTAAGACAATCAAAACGCTTACACATACAGTTTCTGCAAATGCTTGCGAGCGAGTCAGCAAAATGGATCTTGACTTATTATAATTTGTGGTGGTGATCGTTTTTAGTGATCTCTAATAAATCCAAATGATTAATCTAATGCATTATACAATTATTTTTTATAAATAATATGTTGATTGGAGTACTAATCCGCTTTCATATTGTCTTAATAGAAAAATGATGGACACTAACAACAACAACACTATTAGTGCTCAAACTCCACTCAACATTGCTCACACTGATGCAACCTTGACAACCGCTAGAACAACAACAACAACCGTTGGAACAACAAATAACCTTCCAGTGGGTAATGTTGCCGATGAAACCACACACTATAGCATGTTCGCTGCTGGTTTTTATCAAACGGGTTCAGTTCAAGGAACCACAAGTGCTCCGGTTGGAGCTCCAACTCTTATGGTCATACCTGGTGTAATCACTCAGGGATTGATGCCAAACAAGTTTGATGGAAAAGGCTTCAAAACATAGCATAAAATATGTTATTCTTCCTCAGAATAATGAAGCTAAACAAATTCATTCAGGAGGAAAAATCCATTGTCCCTCACTGAATTGATGATGTGAACACTCTCGCAAGGGTTGACATATGGGTGGATTCCGACTTTACCTGCAAATGATGGATTTTGGATCGTTTCATTGATCCATTGTATTGAGTCTACGATGGGATTCTCATGGCAAAAGATCTCTGGAGATCTCTAGACAAGAAGTACAGAGGTGACAACGCTGGATGCCAAAAGTTTGTGGTTGCAAAATTTCATGACTTTAAAATGGTGTATTCAAAACCTATCATGGATTAGGTTGAAGTGTTCCAGCTCATTTGCCATGAAATTGCTGATGAAGAAATGTACATCTGCGAGACATTCACAACTCTCAGCTTCATTGAAAAGCTTCCTCCAGGGTATCAGACTTTCAAGAACTACCAGAAGCACAAGAAGAAGAGGATGGGTGAGGCTTCAGATGGAATCCAAGAATAAAACTGCTTATAAGGTCAATGCTAAGGAGCATATTATTAACATGGTTGAGCTGAAAGGAAAAGAAAATGCACACGCCATTCTCTTGCCAAGTCTTTCAAAACTGATGCACCATTGAAGACTCGTGGACCAAACTTCAAGAAGAAAAGCGTTGAAACAAATGTAGAAAAGTTCAGGGGAAATGTCACTACTGCCACAAAGTTGGACACAAGACTGTTGAGTGCCGCAGCAAGATCAAAGATGAGAAGGATGAAGCGCATCTCATTGAGAAAGATCTCGTTGCAGTGATGACTGAGGTCAACATGGTTAAAAGCAACAATCTCAAGGAATGGTGGTATGATACATGTGCCACCACCCACATCTGTCTTGATAGGACGATGTTCAACACCTATAAAAAAAGCAAGATCCAGGAGAAGTTGTTCATGGGAACTACTGCAGTTCCAAGATTGAAGGCCGCGGCAAGATAATTCTAAAGATGACATCTGAACGTGAAGTCACTTTGCAGAACGTGAAGCATGTGCCTGACATGAGGAAGAACCTGGTCTCGAGAACCTTGCTCAACAAAAATGGATTCGCCACAAATCTTGAGGTGGACAAACTCGTGATTAGAAAGAATGTAGTTTATTTGGGAAAGGAGTATGTTAATGATGGACTTGTCAAGATGAATTTAATGACAGTCCTTCTGAAAAATTTAACTTCAAAAGTTTCAATGAGTAAGAAAGAGCCAATTGCTTATTTGGTTGAGTATTTTAATATATGACATGAAATATTAGATCATGTAAACTACAAATCGATACAAAGGATAATAAATTTAAATATAATCTTAAAATGTAAAATAAGTAAAGAAAAATGTGAAGTATGCGTACAGACTAAGCTCATAAAAACGCCCTCACCTCATGTTGAAAGAACTAACAAACCTCTAAATTTAATTCACACCAATTTATAATATATACAAACTTGAGATGGGAAAAATACTTTGTGACCTTAATAGATGATTACACAAAATATTTTTATGTATATTTATTACATAGCAAAGATGAAACCTTAGAAAAATTCAAAGAATTTAAACTCGATGTTGAAAATCAGCTTAAAACAACTATAAAATAATTGGAAGCGATATAGGAGGTGAATATGATAGTCAGTTCAACACATTATGTAAACAACATGGAATTATCCATCAAACTACAACTTCATATTCATCAGAATCTAACCGAATTGTTGAACGCAAAAACCAAACTCTAAAAGAGATGATTAATGCAATGTTGTAGGAATCTGAGTTACCCCAGAACATGTGGGGGAAGTATTGCTTACCACTAGTTATATTCTGAACAAAATTCTATACAAAATAATTGGCAAAACTCTATATGAATTATGAAAAGGTATTTTACATTTGTATAAATACCTCAAAGTATGGGGATGTTTGGCAAAGTTGCGATACCGCCACCAAAGAAAGTCACTATTGGACCTAAAATAGTGGATTGCATCTTCATCGTATATACACATAACAATAGTGCCTGTCGATTTCTGGTACATAAATCTGAAATATCACACATTCATAAAAAGACAGTTATGGAATCTGCATCTTTTCAAAAATATTTTCCATGCAAGGAAAAAAAAATTAAAACGAACTCGAGAAAAAAGAGACAACGACAATGACTCAGAAATTGAAACAAATGTCGATACTTCTATAAATTATATTTCAGAAAAATGAAAAAGAAGATGAACCTAGAAGGAGTAAAAGAGCTCAAAAGGAAAAATCTTTTGTTTAAAATTTCTTAATGGCATTTTTAGTAGAAAATGATGCAAAATCTTTGGCAGAAGTCATGTCTTCACCAGACGCTCCGTCAAAAGTGAAGCCGAATCTATCATACAAAATTATACATGGTATATAACATATTTACAACCAGACTGCAAAGCATTAGGGAGTAAATGGATCTTAAAACAAAACTAAACCATGATGGAACACCTGGTAAATACAAAGCTAAGCTTGTAGTTCAAGGATTCTGGCAAAAAGAAGCTTTAACTATTTTGATACATATTATTCGGTGACAAGAATAACATCAATAAAGTTGATGATTGCAATCACAGCTTTAAGAGACCTAGAAATCCATCAAATAGATGTAAAAACGTCTTTCTAAATGGTGTTTTAGAAGAGAAAATTTACATGAAACAACCTGAGGGTTTTGTCATTCTTGGACAAGAAAACAAAGTATGCCGACTTATAAAGTCACTTTATGGGCTTAAAATAAACTCTTAAACAATGATACGAAAATTTTGACAACACAATGATGTCAAATGGTTTCAAGATCAATAAATGTGATAAATGCATATATTACAAAAGTACCAAAAATACGTATGTTTTGCTATGTTTACATTTGATGATATTCTCATTGTTAAATGCAATAAAGACATAATCAATCAAACAAAGAACATGATCAGCGGAAAATTTGAGATGAAATTTATGTGATTAGCATATTTTATTCTTGGGATTAAATTTACAAAATTCAAACTGAATTATCTTAACTCAATCTCATTATGCTCAAAAATATTAGAGAGGTTTAATAATTACTCTAATGGTACGACAAAAACTCTGTTATATCCCTTACTTCAATTAACAAAGAATTAAGGTGAAACGGTTTCACAAAACGAATACGCACGTGTGATCGGAACTCTCATGTACTTGACCAATTGTACTATACCAGATTTAGTGCATGCAGTAAACATACTAACTCGATATACAAGTAATTCATGTCATAAACACTGAAAAGCTATAACGAGAGTACTAAATTGCTTGTGTTATACCAAAAGCTATTCTTAGATAACTTGTCATATAAATATTTGACTTATTCAGTTACATTAAAAATTCTATAAATTAATAATGTTGAGACTATGAAATTTTATTAATTTATAGAGATTAATTTATAAAAAGTTTCATTTTTAGACTGCTATCTTAAATATATATTCTCTAAAGTAAGAAAAATATTTGATTTTTGTGTATATACATTGATTAAAATTTTGGAATTATACATTCATATTGTTTTTAGTATGGTGTATATAAAATATATTTCATAGATTATAAATGTAGTTTTCAATATAGTTTTACTATATCTCATCAAAATATAATAAATTTAAGAAAATATAAAAATAATTTTATTGTAAAGATAAATCAAACAATATAATAGTTTATTTGACATATTTGTACATAATGAAAATGTATATACATATAAATTATTAATCTACAATTTTATTGGAACCATATGTTTACATAGATTTTTCTAAGAAAAATATTATCTTATCGATTTATGTTATATATTGAACCTATTCAACTTGGGATCCGATAAATTTATTAATTTATAGTGTTTATTAATTTATTGAGAATTAACATATATAATTTCTTCTATATTTTTTTGGGTGGTTAAGTGTGGGACTCATTCTTTTTGTTGGTGACGAGCGGTGGTGTCAATAGTAGTGAAGGTTTTTTTTTGGGTAAACTGGCATAATATTGGTGTAGTGAAGGTTTTGGGATATATCTTAAAAGATAGGAAAATCTATACTGATAAATCAAAACTTAAAGATTTGTAACTAGGATTCTTCTTAGTCAATTTCTTTTTAAATCTTCTTCGTGAGTTAAAGAACTAGAACATGAAAAAGGGGAAACTGAACACACATAATGGGAGAAAAGAAAAGAGATGGAAGGATTTGAGGAGGGAGTTTGTGTAGGATCACATGTAAGTGTAGAGAGATTAAAAAACTGGAGAAAAAATGTAAATGTATTAACTATTTTAAAGAGATTTTTTGGTCTTTTTATCTTACAATTAACACTAGGCCTGGGCATTCGGGTATCCTTTCGGGTATGGATACTATCCATTCGGATATCGGTTTTTTCGGATTTTGAAAAACAGTCCCATTCGGGTATAACAAAAAATCGGATCGGGTTCGAGTCGAATCCTCCCGGGTCCGGGTGGGTTCGGTTCTCATGTATAAGAACCAAAAAATAACCATATAACCAAAGTATCTAAAACGGGTTCGGGTATTTGTATCCAAAGTAACCATAGTCACCCGGTTCAGTTCTAATTTTGTATCCGTATTATCCAAATTTATCCAAAAATAATCAAAAATACTTATTATACATAGTTTTGTTTGGGTATTTTTAATCTAAACTATCATATTTTATCCGAAAATATTAAAAGTATCAAAAATAACTATTCTATTTAACTTAAAATTTTAATTTTAAATTTTAAAATAATTATAAGTATAATTATAATTAATATTTTTATATATATATTTACATTTCGGATATCTTCGGATACTCATTCGGTTATCGGTTCGGATCGGGTTTGGTACCGGTTATTTGGATATAGCAATTTAGGACCCATTCGGATATTTCCCAGAATCCAATCGGGTTCGGGACCCTGATTTTCGGGTCGGTTCCGGATCGGTTCTTCGGGACCGGATTTTTTGCCCAGGCCTAATTAACACATAAGCACAATGTAATTTCTAATGCAACTGATAAGACAAAATGTGCTTTCAAATGTAAATATATGTTTTTGCTTGTATCTAATTTTTTTGTATTTTACCATAGTAGTTCATAGAATAGAAAGAAAACAGGAAGTTATTAACTACAAAGTGATGGTGTAGTGGTAGATAAATTCTAGAAAGCTAAATAATCCAAGTTCAAAAGTATTTTTTCACTTTACCTTGTAGTCACACGGAGAATGTGACCTCAATCCCATTTGAAAATTCAGAAAGATAATCGATCCATTGGCCTACATCTACTCTTGTTTGAAAATCTGGAAAGATAATCTATTCGATTGACTGTATTTTTCTTTGTGAGTTATTTTGGCCCAAGAGCCTAGATATCCCCGGTTAAATAAAAAAAATAGAAGGAAAGAAAGAAAGAAATAAGTAAAAAGCAGATAAGAGACAGAAATAATATGATGATAGTCTCCTATTCTGATTTGCAAAGTGATATCATTCTTTGTTTAGAGAGTAGCAAAGTGATAGAATAATGTAAGACTAAACAAACACTCCATAAGGGATAGGATCACAAAATGAATAAAATGGTAAACTGATTAAGCAAAAGTAGTTAATCTAGTTTTAAAACCGAGTAAAGTGATAAGAATATATTTTTGTCATAATCATTTAAATTATAGGTTGCAATAAAGTAAGCTAAATTTAAATTATTGTTAAAAATCCCAAAATTTAAGGTAGAGCTCAAGTTATAAATACACACTCATCCCTTCTAGTCCCCTACATCTTCATCCCCCTTTCTCTCTCACACACGGTTTCTGTTCTACTCTGTTTTTTTTTTTTTAATATTTGTTTTGCTCTCATAACACAAAAAAAAAAAAATGTCTGTAGTTGTTCGCCAAGCTTACGACCATCTTCCAGAGAAGCAGATAAGCCAAAACTCTGACGTGGGTGGATGGAGTTTCCTGCAATCTCTCTGTGAAACCAAAGACATTGTCCTACACAGAGAAGAGGAAACAAAGAAGACAGATTACTTCTTTGAGAAGAAGCTGTCTGTAGCTAAACTGAGCCTTGAGATGTGCACAGAGAGCCTCGGGACCGAGAATGGGAGTGAAACTGGAGACGAGATATCGTTGCTTGCGCTGGAAGCAACCAATATCCGCATGATTCCTCTTAACATGAAGCCTCGAGAAGACACTTACTCTACCGTCCGTGAAAACAGTTTTCCTCCGCCGTTAAGCTCCGTTAAAGGGTTTGACGGTAGCCGTACGGTGAAAACGTATACAGAAGACGGTCGTCTTGTAGTTCAAGCGATTAGGGTTTTCTCACCACCTCGTTGCTTTGTGTCTGAACGTTGTGAAGGAAGGCTTCGTCTCTGTCTATCGGATGATTCTTTGCTTAACCACATTAATGGAGATTGTGGGTTTGAAGAAAATGAATCCGAATTAGAAGCTCACAGGGTCTATGAAGATGAAGAGAATGGGCAGGAAGAGGATGCAGAGGAAGAGGAAGAGGAAGAGGAAGAGGAAGAAGAAGAGGGTCTTGTGGGTAAAAATGAGAAGTTTGAGGACGAAAAAGGAAATAACAAATTTAAAAGGACAAGAAAGAGATGCAATGAAAATGGATGTGAGCCAACCATGCATCACTGGACGCAGCAACAATTTTGCGTGACTACTTAAAAAATGGGAAACTCAATTCTTCAAATAATTTTTTTTATACAAGAACTTCTAGTAAAGTCGTTTATCTGCTGTTAAAGTATCATTTACTAAACGTGAGCTATTATATAACAATATATATATATATACGTTTTATAACTTTATTTGTTTTTACTCTATAAGTTTTTAGTATGTTATAATTTATAAACCTTTGATTATTCATATGTCTAGCACCAAATTATGCGAAAATTCGGATCCACATATTATATAAATGTACAAACAATAACATATATACATTAGAGCTCTCATAATGTTGCTAATCTTATTTCCAAAAGTACATAGACGAATTATCGTTCAACCTTATTCAAGCGTATATGAATCTAGTCTTATAAATATGAGTGAGATTGATCTTAAATACTTGGAGTAATAGTCAAACCGAAAACTGAACTAACTAAAACAATCTTAAAACTAACATTGATTAGACTGATCCAACCCGTCCCAACTTAAGATTTGTAGTGGAACCAAAAATCATAATAGTTTATATTTCAAACCGAGTTATAATATGGATGTATAAGTATATTAACTCTAAAGATGGATCCTGATAGACCCATCACAGCCTCACTATTCACCTTATCATAAAAGAACTTAGTGTTTAAAACTAAAACATTAATTTTCTTTTTGTCAACCATATCAGTAAATAATATTTAAATTAAATTAATATTCTATATACTCGATCTATAGAAAAAATGTTGTTACAATCTAACGAACGATTGTCGTTTATGAATGATACAAACTTTGCTTTTAAATTCAAAAAAAAATGATACAAACTTTGCACTATACTCCCTCTGTTTCATAATAAGTGTCGATTAGATTTATACACACGGATTAAAAAAACATTTAATTTTACATATTATTTTTATAAAAACATCATTTTCCATACACCTAACCATATTTCAACTAATAGAAAATTAAACTGGAAAATAAAATTCTTAAATTTTGTATTGAAATACGAAAACGACACTTATTTCGTAACAATTTTTTTCTCTAAAACGACACTCTTTGTGAAACAGAGAGAATATTATAGACCCAAGTCTTTGTTACGTGTGCATATACATATAAATACCTTAGAATAACGCTAAATTTTTTTTTGTCACAAAAATAGTACACACAAAAAAAATGATCAAAATATTTCATTAAAGAGGTAAATATGCATTTATATTCATAGGGTTAACTATTTTAAATTTATAGAGTTTAGAGTTAAGAGGTGGATTTTTGAGGTTAGAATTTCAAATTCTAAAAAAAAAAAAAATTTGTTTTAGTTATTATTATTATTTTTTTTGTGATAAAAACTTAAAATAATGTTATTTAAAAAAATTATTCTGATTATGTGATATATATATATCATACAAATACACATTTTGTAGTACAGACGTCAATATATTACGAGGAGCGTCTAAATTCTAGGTCTATGTTACATATTTAGTTTACACACGATCTCTCTCCTTTCTTATTTTGTTTCTTTGTCTTTGGTGTAACTTTTTGATATTCCTGCACTATTCTCTTGCAATTCGTACTATACCAATCTCAAAATGAAAACAAAATAAATTGAAAAAGTTCAAAAAAGAACAAAAAAACAAAACAAAATAGATTGCAAGTATGTAGCTGAGCCAATGAGAATTTGACAAAGACGGTGTACTGTTACATCTTCAAAATCTGAATAGCATACTTTTGTTCTCTGCAATCGAATAGAGGAAGAGGATTCTCTGTATATAATTTGACCTAAATCTAAGTAAATCTCATCTTTTTGATATCAATCAATTCAGTTACCCTTTATACATTCATGGTTGTTGTTAAAAACCAAGTGTAAATCAAGATACAAGAAAACACAAGACACAAAGTAATTCTAAGAACACGTAGTTCTTTTATTAGAAATCTTTTACACAATTTTCTCATTGAAAATTACAAAACTTCAAAACTCTAACCCCAAAACTAGGTAAAAGCCAAAATATATATTAAATAATATTTTTTTATTATCTAATATAATATTTCTTATATTTTAGCATCACCAAATCTTCTAGTTTGTGATCTAATAATATTCATTTAATGCTTATTTTGTCAACCAAGCATATAGAAATATTCCACCTTATCGTATTTTGATGTTTTCTTTTTATTCTCTGAAGTGTGTCACACATCATTCTCCAAACGTAACACATGTTACAAACCATAACTTCACCAATACAGCAACCTACCAAGCTCTAATTTCTTGAGCTTACATTCTCCTTCTTTTTCACTGAGTTTTACAACTCAAGCTCACTAACCTCTAAGAACAATATGCATCATACATCCCATCAAAGTAAATTTCGAACTCTTTATGAGTCAAGTATCATTTCTTCCTTCTTGAGTGAAAAACTCCGTGAAAACTTAATGGTACTTGTTGGACCACCAAAACTCTCAATTCCTCCTAGGCAATCAAATTGGTTCTTCAAGCTCAGTATATTGATCACTTATTCGAGTGTATGACACACTGGTATGCTCGTGTGACAAACCTTTCGTAAACTTAGGATACATATCCTTCTTAGCTATCCATACATGTCCATACCTTCTAGGTTCCACATAAAACAAGTTCATCCTCCAAACTCTCTCAAACTGATTTCTACAAGCATAACAATAAGAAACACTATGTCTGATCTGACCACAAAAATGACAACCATTCATTTGTTTAGCAACAAATTTTATGTCTTGTATCTTTGGAATCATAATCTTTGCTTGAGTTTCATCTTTTCGTACAACCGAAACAAATAGGGTTGAGCGTTTTACAAACTTGGTTTCTTCATTCTTCTCAACAATCTGAAAACTAGCTCCATGATGATCTTGTTTTCCACTAAACAAGCCTCCATTCCCCCAAGTTGTGTTTTGATTCTCTTGTCTTTTTCATTGATCTTAATTTTTTTCAGCTTTTACTTTGTCAACTTGTTGAGTTGCAGCAGTTAGTTTGTCATCTAATTTTACTTCAGCTTTTATAAACTTTATCCCTTCAGCCTCGTCATACTCTTGTAAAGTCGATCCTTGATAACGTAAACCCCAACTGATTTTTGGAGATTGCTGGATTGACAAGATATGATCCATAGTTGTTGATCTAGTGTTTAACATTGTTTTTCGAGAAGATGACTCTTCTCAAGTTCTTGATTCAGCAATTGTTTCATCTAATGAATCTTTATTTCAGAATCTTATTAGAACACGATTCTGCTCTGCAATAACTCTCTTAAGATAATGAAGCTCGTCTTTATGATCATTCTATGTCACCCTACACTTTGATTCATCCTTTGTGTCAGTCCGTTCCATCTCTAGAATGTTGACTTGATCTTCTAATATAGCTTTATCCTTGATGAGTTGTAGGTTTTCGTGATTGAGTTATGCAAATTTACTAAATAGAACCTTATACTCAGCTAGAAGATCCGCATCTAGGTCACATTTTGTATTATTGTTTTGACGCATCAGAATTGGTGTGCGACACACGTGACGTACGAAGTTCACCTTTAGTGATGTATTTTTTAGACCCTATAACTCCATGAAGAGCCATGAAATTGAAAGCATCTTCTTTTCTTTCTAACTTTTTATCACTGCAACTTCTCTTTATCTTCATCTTTTTTGTGTTCACATAATCTGATTTTCTGTGCCCATAACCATTACATCCATTACACTTGATTTCTTTTCTCTTGCATGATGGACAATCTGTTTTGACATGTCCAATACCATGACAATTAAAATACACCACTTCCTGCATTTTATATCTTTCTTCTCTAGGCAGTCTGTTGTTGGACATCTTATACAAAATGTTTATGGTTTCTTCAAGTTTATAAATCATCAGGTGAATAGATTCTTCAAGTTTTTGAGCTATTTGAATGTCTTCATCAACTCTAATTTTGGAGTCTCGAGCCGGTTTTGAAAACTTAGAATCTAATTCCATCTCCCAGCCTTTAATATCCATACTACTTCAGCAAACTTGAGTTAATCAGTGCTCATCGTCAAATTTAGCGCTGCTTTATGTGCTGCAAATTTAGTAGGTAAACATCGCAAAATTTATTCACCAATTTTGCATCTTCGTATTTTTTACCTAAAACTTGTACTTCATTGGTAATGGAACTGAGCTTTGCACTGAATTTTCCTATTTTTTCATCATCACTCATCTTTATGTCTTCAAACTGTGATGCAAGCAAGTCCAATCTTATCCTCCTAACATTTGCATTACACTCAAACACATTTTGTAGTATATCCCAAGCCTCCTTAGCTGATTCACAACCCTGTATAAGTTCAAATTGCTTTCCATCTACAAAACTGAAGATTGTATCAAGTGCTTTCGCATTAAACTTTGAATCACCCACGGTTCTTCCCATCCGGATTGAATAACTGTCCATATATCTTCATCAGTTCCACGTAAATTTGCTCTCATTCTCACTTTCCAATACCCATAATTCACATCATCCAGCTGCAAAATTTTATGTGCCAAAATCGCCATATTCTCTTCTCATGATCTCACTTTGGTTCGAAAAATCCTCCTTCGTTTAGGTGTCCTGCTCTAATACCAATTGTAAAGTCAAGATACAGCGAAAACACAAGACACAAAGTAACTCCAAGAACACGTATCTCTTTTATTAGATTTTTTTTACACAATTTCTTACAGACTTGTTTGATCCGAATTACACGGCTCGACACAGATCGATTTCTAACATCTCCAACTTGCTTGACTCAACACCTGTTCAACAAGTTTACCAATTCATTCAGCTATGAAACCCCAAAATCCTTTGTGTTTCTCTTTGAGAATTACAAAAATCCAAAGCTCTAACCCTAAAACTAGGTAAAAAACAAAATATATATTAAATAATATTTTTTATTATGTAATATAATATTTTCTATATTTTAGCATCATCAAATCTTTCAATTTGTTATCTAATAATATTTCTTTAATGCTTATTTCGTCAACCAAGCATATAGAAATATCCCACATCATTGTGATGTTTCTTTTTTTATTCTCTGAAGCATGTGTCACACATCATTCTCCAAATATTACACATGTTACGAACCATAACTTTTTTTTTTTGAATGAATGTTAAATTTATTCATCTCAATTTTTTTTATAATAAATGCATCTCTAGTTTAAAAAGAAATAAAAGAATCAAACCAAGAACTATTAAATTGTTTAATTAGCAAACTACAACTGCATTGTATTACCATAACGATCATTCACTCTACTACTCCATGAAGAGATACAATTGCGGACTTGCTTATCGAGATTTCTGAGAAGGCGACCTTGAGGTATCTTCCTGTTTTCCACTCGCCAAGTATTTCTCTCCTGCCAAAGAGAGTATACTGCAGCTTGAAAAGCATATCGAAGGAGGAAAGTAATTGTTGGATTACCAATACCATTGACCAAAATCTGAACAATTTGATTCCATTGAAAAGTATACCGAGTTCCAAGCAGGTTGCTAGTAAGACCCTTCCACACAAACTCCGAATAGGAACAAGCAAAATATAGGTGGTTTCGAGATTCAGTATCATTCTCACACAACAAACACTGAGCTTGAGCTTGGGGATTCCACTGCAGAATTCTATCCCCCGTAGATAATCTGTCATGCATTGCAAGTCAAGAATGAAACCCATATTTTGGCGTCATTCCCGAAAACCATATACCTTTGTACCATGATACCGTAAGAGACTGTGATCGTGTGAGGATCAGAGTCTGTCTCAAACTGAAACATGGTTTATAAGTGTCGGCTGATGTTTTCCAGAGCCGTAATGATAATACCACTGCATCAATCTACCAAGCTCCAATTTTTTGAGCTTACACCAAGTAATGATAATAATAAATTAAATTATTAGTTCTAGTGGTAATATTTTACAGAGATGCAAATCTGATACAACCTTTAACAATATATTATAATAATTAAACCACATTTAATATACAAATCTTCTAGGCAAATTGCAATTTCAGAGATATGTATGATTGATGGCTTATATACACATTATACAGTTTATGTGTTTGTGGATGTACATGAAAAAGTTCTAGAGGGAAATACAACTTATGAGAGCCATAAACCAAAGATGTAGAATATCATCCTTACATTAGGAATTTGAAGTGTTTTTTTGGCAATGGAGTGTATGCTTCCAATATTGACATACCAACTTTTTGGCACTGATTACAAGGATTTAATTTTAATAATTCAACCCATGAGCATGGCCATACTTCTCCACATAACTAAAAGAACTGTAAAGAATAAAGATTTGATTTAATGATTTCTCTATTGGGTTTCATCCTCGTTCGGAAATTGGTTCTTCAGATAACTTAGCTAAGATAACAAAAAAAATTTATAACGAATTATATTACATTGGTTGTTCTATTCTGATTTGGTTTTCTATATCACCTCAAACTTGAGTAATATACCTGCTGTATAATGAAAAAAGTAACTATAGAAAATGATCTTACGATACCCAATATTTGCAGAGCGATTCTAATTTTACCACAAATTTGATACTATTTTCAAATTTATTTTTAAAGGATAAAATTTTCCATAAATACTTTAAGTTTGTATGAAAATAGTATCAAATTTATGGTTTCAAAGCTGAGTGAAACTAACCTTCATAAATCATTTATAATTACTTAAAATTAATTATAAAATTTCGTAAACCCAATCCATTCTCTAAATATTAAACTATAAACAATAATCACTAAATCATAAATTTAAATTTTAATATATTTATGATTGATGGTATTTTTGAAAAGTGGTATTCATGTATTTTAATGAATTTCTCATATTTGTAAAATGCAAGGGTAGTTGCATTTGAGGCAAATGGTCTATTTTATCGATTTTGAACTTTGATTATAAATTATAGAGAAATAGTTTAAATACCTTTTTTAGATAAATACTTTATGATAATAGTAAAACACTTTTTCCAGAATACATATAAAAGATTGATTTTCAAGATAACATTAGTTTAAGAGAAATGCAATAGTATATCCCTAATTAATTTTTATCACAAAATAATCCATTAGAAATAATCTTCATTAAAAGCTTAAAGACATATTTATCTTTAAATTAATTGGTTAAGAATTATGGTTTAGTTTGGGGGAAGGGTGAGGTTTAGGGTTTATGGTTTAGTTTGGGGGAAGGGTGAGGTTTAGGGTTTAGAGATTATGAATTAAGGTTTAGAATTTAAAGTATAAAATTTATACTAATAATATTTTAAAATATTTATTTATATTAAAGATATTATTTATTAAGGTATATTGTTTTTTTTTGTTTTGTCTTTGATGAATATTACTTTGTCATTTTATTCCTCATGGCTTATTTCACGATAATTTTCAAGTTTTCAAAATTATTTCCCTTAATTAAAAGTTATAATAGTTTTTAATTTTTATTTAAGTTTTCATTTAGTAATTAGGGTTTATGTTTATTATTTAAAAAGTGTTGGTTAGGGTAAAAGTTTATGGGTTTGAAGTAATTTATTTATTTTATCCTTTAATTAATATTTTAATTATTATTATTTTATTTTATTTTGTCAACCATTTTATATTGATAAGGCCCAATGGGCAAATACATGGTTTTGCAATTTACAAAGTAAAGTCGAGAAATTTAAAACCCAAAGAAAACACAGGATCACGTAGAAGAGCGGTTGATAATTTATGTCCATTCGACGCGTTGCTTGAAGAAGGATTCACGAGACACGTGTTGAAACATGCCCTTCATCCGAAACAGCAGTCATGGCTGCCGTGATTCCTCGCCTTGTATCGTTCCTCTATCCTTAGTTTTCTGATTCTTCAGTTATTTCAGACCTTACCATAATTGCTACAACCATTTGAAGCTATTTTCTCCAACATCGTAGTCCCCATCTTCAATCTTCTTCACCAACCTGAAGGAGCACGCTTGCTTCTCCGGCGTAATCAATGACCCGAAGAACTTCATGTTGCCCCACTAAGGACTGACAGCGACAAACAACCGTGAAATTACCCAACCAAGGATGATGCCTCCGACTGAATAAAGGTTGTCAGGGATTTGATTATGCTTCGAGAACCACTTCGAGATTCCGACCAACATCGGAAAATATGAAGCTCTGTTGCAGTCTTTTTCTAATTTAATTGCTTTGTCCATCCAAGAGAGAACCACCATGACTCCAACCAAAAGATGATCAGAGATTTATTAGACACATCAAAAAGTCGTCTTGCGAAAACTAAGATCCGCTAACCCGGAAAGTAGATCGATCAACCAATCGAAGATATTATACAACCAAAAAATAAAAACAAAAGGAGGTGGTGGTGACCGGCGGCGAGTAACCCACCGGCCACCAGAAAACAGTTTATATTTAAGTGAAGTCCAGAGAGAAGCTGGAGCGTATAGAGAGAGAAGTGTTCTCTTCCGTGTACATAAAGAGTTTTGATTTGAGATTTTAATTATTATATGTTGTTTTGTCACAATTTTTTGTATATATTAAATGAATTTGCCAAAAATATATGTGCTACTCAACTTTGGCTGATAAATAAATATATATATATATATATATATTTTTTTGAAAATGTAATTGGGCTCAGCCGCACGTGTATTGGCTATTGGGCTAATTTAAAAGTATTCCATTATATAACAGGCCTAGACAAGGCCCGATAAAATTAGTATTTACTATACCATCCAATATAATACCAGCAGCGACTTCAAAACTTCACACTAGACATGAATCGAAACATTTTTCTCCGCTCTACTCGGCCAACCCTAGCCTCCCTTTGCCGCCTTTTCTCCGCCGCGACGGCGACTGAAGCCTTGGTCAAGACTCGAAGCGGAGGAGGAGGAGGAAGAGACACTTTAGGAGGGAGGCTATTAAGCCTTACGTATACCAAGCGCAGCGCCGTCGTTACTATCCGTAAATGGAAAGAAGAAGGCCATTCCGTTCGCAAGTACGAGCTTAATCGGATCGTTAGAGAGCTTCGTAAGATCAACCGATACAAACACGCTCTTGAGGTTCGTGATTGAATTTAGAATCGTTTCTGCGTTTGATCCTTTACTCTCGTTGTGAGATTCTGATAAGTGGATTGATTTTGAGTTCATTGTAGTTAACTGTTAGTTATCTGATAAGTGGATTGATTAGGGTTCATTGTGGTTATCACTCTTATGAGATAAGTGGATTGATTTTGAGTTCATTGTGGTTAACTGTTAGTTATCTGATAAGTGGATTGATTAGGGTTTATTGTGGTGACCTGTTGTATGTGTAGATATGTGAATGGATGGTTCTGGAGGAAGATATAAAGCTGCAACCTGGTGATTATGCTGTACATTTGGATTTGATTTCTAAGATTCGTGGTTTGAACAGCGCTGAGAAGTTCTTCGAAGACATGCCAGATAAAATGCGAGACCACGCTGCTTGCACATCTCTTCTCCATAGCTATGTGCAGAACAAACTCTCTGATAAAGCCGAGGCCTTGTTTGAGAGGATGGCGGAATGTGGTTTCTTGAAGTCTTGTCTGCCTTACAATCACATGCTTTCCATGTACATATCAAAAGGGCAGTTTGAGAAGGTCCCGGAGATGATTAAGGAGCTTAAGAGCAAAACATCGCCTGACATTGTCACGTATAATCTGTGGATGACTGCTTTTGCCTCTGGAAATGATGTGGAAGCTGCGGAGAAAGTTTATCTTAAGGTGAAGGAAGCAAACTTGAATCCAGACTGGGTGACTTACAGCGTTCTCACGAATCTGTATGCTAAGACTGATAATCTAGAAAAGGCGAAACTTGCTTTGAAGGAGATGGAGAAGTTAGTCTCAAAGAGAAACAGGGTTGCTTATGCATCTCTCATAAGTCTGCACGGGAACTTGGGGGATAAAGATGGAGTTGACTCTACCTGGAAGAAGATTAAGTCATCTTTCAAGAAGATGAATGATGCAGAGTATCTCAGCATGATATCTGCAGTGGTGAAGCTTAGAGACTTCGAGCAAGCCAAAGGTTTATACGATGAATGGGAGTCTGTTTCTGGGACAAGAGATGCTAGAATCCCGAATCTAATCCTTGCTGAGTACATGAACAGAGAGGAGGTTCACCTGGGAGAGAAGTTTTACGAACGAATAGTTGAGAAAGGGATAAACCCTAGCTATTCTACATGGGAGATTCTCACATGGGCTTATTTGAAGCGCAAAGACATGGAGAAAGTGTTGGATTGTTTCGGGAAAGCCATTGATGCTGTGAAGAAATGGACTGTGAATGTAAGGTTGCTTAAAGCAGTGTGCAAGGAACTCGAGGAACAAGGAGACGTTAGAGGAGCAGAGAAGCTTATGACTATTCTCCAAAAGGTTGGTCATGTGAACACTCAGCTCTACAATTCTTTGTTACGTACCTACGCGAAAGCCGGTGAAATGGCACTCATAGTTGAAGAGAGAATGGCAAAGGACAGCGTAGAGATGGATGAAGAGACAAAGGAGCTTATAAGACTAACAAGTCTAATGCGTGTGACTGAAATCTCGTCCACCAAATCTTAAGCCTGGAAGCTGTAGAGTTAGTATCAGTCGAAAAACTGAACACATTTTTTGAGCGAATCCATGAAGCTTTTTGCTATATTTAGAGAAGAGAGATGAGTCGTTAACTCTCGAGTCCAGAAGAATTGAAATGCTTGTTTTGAGTCAGTAGTTTTCTGCTTGCTCGGACTCTTGGAGCTCAAGGAGAGTGATCTGTCCAAAGCTGCAAAAGAATGCAATTGCTACAAGGTTTTCGGATTTCTCCTCTTCGTTTCTTTTTTGTTTTGTCAATTTTGATAGAGGTGTCAACTGGGCGGCATCCATGGGCCCAGTCTTATTCATTTTGGGCGGGTTATGGAATCGTTCAATTAACAAATGGTCTAACTGGACAAAAGACCAATTGATCTATGGTCCGACCGGATAAAGATTAAATGTACAATGGGTGTCTATGTGCCTCTCACTTGTATGATTTTAACAGAAAACATAGTTTTACAATTTTATCAAGGAAACACGGTTTTAATTGACAATCAAGATTTTACGGTTTTTATAAAAAATATAATTTTATGGTTTTGGCGGAAAAATATAATTTTATGGTTTTGATGGAAAAAATAATTTTTCGATTTTGATGGAAACATAATTTTTCGGTTTTGGCAAAAGAAAAAAAATTGTGGTTTTAACGAGAAAATATAATTCTACAGTTTTGGCGATTTTTTTTTTTTTTTGGTGGAAAAAACATAATTTATCGGTTTTAGCAGAAAAAAACAATTTCTCAGTTTGGTGTGAAAATGTAATTTTCTGGTTTTGATAGGCAAATGTGATTTTTTTTTGTTTTGATGGGAAAAATGTAATTTATCTGTTTTGACATAAAACGTAATTTCAGGTTTTAGTGGAAAAATATGATTTTACGGTTTTGACGAAAAAATATAATTTTTCGAATTTTGCAGAAATATAATTTATCGGTTTTGATGGAAATTACTATTTCGGTTTTAGCAAAAAAACGTAATTTTTGATTTTGGTGAAAAAAATATAATTTTCTATTTTAACGTGAAAACATAATTTTTTTGGTTTTGGAGGGAAAATGTGATTTTCAGTTTTGGTGGGAAAACATAATTTTTGATTTTGGCAGGAAAATGTAATGTATCGGTTTTAATGAGAAAATATTATTTTTTGTTTTGGCGAGAAAATATAATTTTTGGTTTTAGTGGGAAAATATAATTTTTCAATTTTGAAAGAAAATATAATTTTATAATTTGAGCAGTTTTTTGTAATTTTGGAAAGAAAATATAATTTCAAAGTTTTAGAAGAAAAACTGTAAATTAATAATTAAAAATAATTATAACTATTATCGGGTGTGCATGTTTGTTTGGTCATGGTCTCTATTAGACCATTATATAATATGGAGCACCCATTATCTATCGAAAACTGAAATGATCTAACTGGGCAAATCCAAAATTGGGCTATGGACAGACCATTTAACAGATCTAAATTTTAGTGTTGCTAAAACTTCTGTTTTGGTACCATTTTTTATACTTCCTCCGTTTCGATTTAATTGTCGTTGTAGAGAAAAAATTTTGTTTTAAAATAAGTGTTAAGTTATAGTTTTAATGTAAAATTTATTAAAAAGATTTTTTCGTTTATTTTTCTATTTGTCGAAATATGGTTATGTGTATAGATAATTGTGTTTTTATTTTAGAAATATACAAATTATATATTTTATTAATATGTGTATAAACCTAAAACGACAAACTAAAATGAAATGGCGAGAGTACCTTGGTAATCTTTCTTTTATAGTTAGTTCTCTATATGATGATGATGTCAAATGATCTATGAGAGGTTGACTAACTGGAAAACCTACTTCTACTCTTCTTGTTGGGTGGTTATGACTTGTGTAAGCTTCAAAGACTTGTGTCCAAAGTGGATTTGTTCGCTTAGTCAACTATTTAACCATAAACCAATATATTTTGAGATATTGTAATATCAAGTAGGTCTCTTAATAGTCACCAAGTACTAAAAAAAATTATAGCTTTTTATGCTGGTTGGTAAACTACATTTGGTTAATTGTTCGAATCTTATTCTTTGTTTTATTTTAAATTTGAAGTGCATGGTTGAGATTGTAAAACTATAATTGGCAGGCTTAAGAATTTTGTGGAAAAATAAATAAATAGAAAATGTGGTTGGTATTTAAATACGAAAACATGTAGGTTTAGTAGTTTACTTATTGATATTACATCCATTACTGTTTTTGGGTTTAAATATTTTATACAAGTTTTACGGGTTCTCAGTTGAATTAGGTTATAGTAAAAACTTAAAACCCCACAAACACATTATAAAATTCCAATTTGAAGTTTAGGTAACGCCCTACTTTACTTGTAGAACTTATGGTCATTTTGGGGAACGACTTAAAGCATAGCATTAAAAAATAGCAACGTAATTAAATATTAGAGGATGCGTTTACCCAATACAACTCAACCCACTCCCTCGACATGATCTCCTTAATCTTCAAAAGAAACCATAATTATATTCTAATTTATTTATTTTTTGCCAACAAGTGTAATATTTTAATTTGTCAACAGAAACTATTAATCTAATACTTCTGAATACTCTAGAAAGAAAAAGGTTAAATTTTAAAATGATAATTTTTACTAATATTGATGTTACTACGCGATTACTACACTTATTATATCAAAAATAAAAACTTTTCATGATTAAAATTATATGAAAACAAGTTTTTGTAACTTTTCTTTAATGTTGCATGCGTTAACACACAAATACCCCGCTGTTTGTTATGTGAATAAGACCAAACAACTTTATATGATGTAAAATGATAATGGTTATTTTGTTTTGTTTTGAAAAATTGAAATGAAAGGGTGTGTAACTCTCGTTTCATCCTCTAATAATGAAGAATCCAAATTCAAATTATGAAATCATTAAATTTCTTTCTCTGTTGTCAACGGATAATTAAATTTTCTTCTAGAAAAAACAACAAAAAAAAAACAACTTAGATGGCGGCAGTGAAAACTTTATAATATTATATAAAAGAAACAATAACAATTAGTCGTCAACGTCTCTCCCTCTACTTTCCAAACACATCGTGAGTAGTACTTATAGTTAAGTTTCAGGTTAGAAGTTGGGCAAAATCAAACCTCTTCTCCTCTTTTTTTTTGTTTTTGGTCTCTTAATCTTCTTCTTGTAATATTATAAATTCAAAGTTATCAAACTTTTGTGTCAGCTTAAAATGGGTGACATTATCGGTCACAAAGATAGGCAAATATGGATGCCCTCTCATGTTCTCCAAGATCCCTTGTTTGATCATTCCAAGAAACATCAGGTTTATATATATCTAAGTTTTTCGAATTGATTATTACCATGTTAGTTTGATCTTGTTTTGTTTGATGGAATCGTTCTTAACTTCTTTTTCTCACACAGCTGCAGAAATCCCTCAGGAACCACAACCACCACCACCATCATGGCAGCGGTGGATTCCGTCGACCTGGTGCACCTCCTCTCAGAGAAAATTTTCCTTTGGTAAATTTTAATTGACTTTTGTCAATATTTTTTGAAAACTAATTTTAGAACATCTTTCTTGATACTGGAAAATAATATATAATATAAGTTATATTTACATATTTTTATTGTGAATGTTTTAAAACCTCAAAACTAAAAGTATGTCAATATATATTTTTATGTGTTGTGAAGAAGTATAATACAAGAGAAAAGCAGCAAAACAATTGGCAAAGGAGTAAAGGAGAGGACCGAATGCAAGCATTTTTCTTGGTTTCGCCGGGCCGTACAACTTCTGGTACCGGCGTTTTTCTCCCGGCCACCGCTTCTCATCCGCCAACCAATAAACCAGGTTACTATTTAATGAAGAGAAATTCCCTTAGATAGCCTCTTTTAGTTTGTTTGTCACAAAAATAGTTTTTAAAGAAGAAAATGACTAAAATGTTTTTTTTAGAAGTTAAAAAATTCATTTATATGCATTTATACCCTTAGGGTTAACTAATTTGGACTTTAGGGTTTAGAGTTAAGGAGTGGGTTTGGGGTTAGGGTTTCAAATTTCAAAAAAAAAATTAAAAAAATTAAAATTTCAAAAAAAAAAAAAGTCTATTTTGATCATTTTATTTTTTGAAGACTATTTTTGTGACAAAAACTTAAAAGGTGCTATTTAAGAGAATTGCCCATTAATGAATTATATACTTAATTAGCTAGTATGAACAAAAATGTTTCTATATAATTGGATAATCATATATTTTCCAACTGCATATACTAAAACCTTTCTAACTTTCGGGTTAAAACTACTACCGGTAGATGAACAACTTCAAAGGGTTATCTTTACTTTCAAATTCCATTTAACGTCAATACATTTTATCAAAAAGTCAAATTTTGTTTTTGTTTTGTATCAAAAAGCATAAAAATCTTGAAAACCCTTTTTCATGTTTTTATAATATTATTTTCTGTTGCGAATGATAAATACTTCTGAAATTGTGTTTAGTTATCCCATTACATTTTGTTACCAATGACAACTTTGATGTTATAATTTTTTTAACTTGTATTGTAACAAACAAAAAATTTATATGGCCACAGCTTGCTCGCCGGTACTTCTCCCGGCGCGTGTTGTTCAAGCGCTCAATCTTAATGTTCACAACAACGGAATTCATATTTCCCCCCGTTCAGGTTCCCCCCCCCCGCCCCTCCCCTGCCATCATATATGCAGACTGTATTTAAAACCATCATGTTAAATAGAAAAGGAACAATTAATTTTAAATATATTTTATTTTTGTTTTGAATGTAGAAATTCGAGAAACTGATTCTAAGTTGAAGAGCGAAATGGTACAAACACTTATGGACGTTGAAGTCAAAACTCCGATTGATTCGCCAGAGAAATTTCTCCCGGATGAATGGATTTATTAATGATCCGAGCAGAGGGTGACACTGACCAATTTATTAACGTGGAGAAGTAGAGAGTCAAATAAAAAGAAAATGAAAAAATCTTATGTCGTGTATGCTTCGTTGCCTTTGGATTATTAGTCAACCCCCTCCCCCTCCAAAAAAAAAATATAATATCCAAAAATAAGCTCAACCCATTTGTCACTGTATATATTCATGTTGTGATATAAATTATAACCAATTTGCAAGTTTGTGTCTCCCTCTGTCTTTCTTTGTTTTCTTGGTTCTTTCTAAGCTTAGTTGTTGTCACAATGTCTAATGGTAATTACTAATCAAATCGCGTTCGAGATGACTATTGGGCTAAAAGGGTCGAATCAAGTATGCAGTAAACCTTTTACAATCGGTGGAAGAGTTAAAACCAATCAGCCTATTTAGCTGCTTTTATTTTATGCAAAACTTATATAGGGTCAGCATCTCTAGTATATATTATTGCAATGGAATTGTAGTAACACCATAATAGAATTGAGTTTCTTTACAATCCAACTCCATTTTGGGGTAGAAAATTAACTAATATAAATAAATAATTAGATTACTACATTTTTAAAGTAATATTATTTTGTTTTATTCTAAATAGAATAAAATTAGAGAAGATTTTACTACAAACTCTCTTTACGATAAAAATAAAAGTTTGAATGAAAATATCATAAGAACTATATATAATAGAATCACAAATTAACTTAATGTTACATTTATTTCTTTCTCATTAAAATGATATAATTTCAAAATAATCTGACAAATAAATGACTACCAAAAAAAATGTGAAATTGGTATAAGTAAGTATATGATGTTATTTTACTTACTTAATGTTGGATCATGATTTATCACATAAATTCAGCCCAAAAAAATCCAGTCACGACATACTAAATTAACAATGAATATATGATATGTCGGCATAGCCTATCTATTCCACCTAAAATGGCTATTTCGCAGCACAAGGTATCGAGCTCTGAGTCTACAAATAAACACCAAAGACACGGTCACTTCACTGTCAATCGATTACGTAACAACTAGAAAGTTACGATGGACTCAATAAACAAAAGAGTGTCTAAAATACTATTTAATATGTGTTCAGTGAGTACTTAGATAGTGGATGAACATGCTGTGTGTTATTTAAAAAATATTTTATTGATCGATTAGTTGAAAGATGATATATTGCGTTTTTAGCGTATTCTAACCCATGTTTTCAACCGTTTTTCGATTCTTGTTCTTGTTTATCGAGTCTTTTCAGGTCATGAATGCTTTACGATGGAGTTTTGAGCACAAGGAGCAAGGAAAAGAAGAACGTGCGAAATGAAGACCGATCGATCGATCCAGGGAGTGGATCGATCGATCCCAAGATGCAATTTCGGCTCTTTTGTGCGGGGCAAATTCTGATCGACCGAGCAAGGAGACAGTTGATCCTCATAGCATGGATCGATCGATCCCCTCTTGGATCGATCGATCGCCTGGTCGATCCGTTTTTGCACGGATTTGCGGAACACATTTCGATCGACCGAAATAAGGAGGGAGTCGATCTTCATCATCGACCGATCTACTCCTGGATCGATCGATCCCGTGGTCGATCCAGACCAGTCTGCGCGCAAGAAAACCAGATTTCTCGGTTTTATTCAAGTTTGAACCGGTTTTGTTTAGGGATTTCGTGAAAAACGTGTTGAACCCTATTTGTTGCAGGGGCTGAGTGTTTTTATCAGTACGTTTTCATTTTACATTGGATTGCTTTTGGCTTTTGGAGATTGTAAGCTCTAGGGAGAATAAATCTATACTCTTGATAGAGAAGCTCTTTCTGAACCCTATTTGATTTCACGTTTCTATTCAATGAATCATTCTGTTATTCTCTGTGTTCTTCATTTCATGTCTGAGTAATCCTACAGTTAGGCTAGGGTGAATCGAAGGGATCCATGAATCATTGAGATTGACATGTTAGATAGGGGTTAATCCCATTAGTTCTTCATCTTGATGTATCTTATTGCTTGAACTGGACTGCGCATCTAGTTCATGATCTCTAGGTTGTTTAAAATCACCAAAAATAACTGTTTAAACTCCTGAAACGAATCTAGATGAACAAGTGTTCGTAACCGACGACAATCATTGTTAGGAAACTTGTGAACAATTCAAACTTGTTAAATTGCATGATTAGAATTATAGATAAAACAGAAGTTGATCTTTAGATTTCTAATTCATAGGGTTTAGTTTACCGAAAGTTAACTAAACTATGCTTGTTGTTTGAGTTCGAGAATGGTTTAAATCTGAATCCCCTGTCTAGCATTCATAACTTGATTTATGTTTTACCTGAGAATACCCATGGCCTAGCGTTTTTATTCATCTGTGAAACTTAATTTACATACTGTTATTTACATTTCTGAACTGAAACAATCAAAACAAAATCATGTCGTTCTAGCTTGACTTTTCTCTCGAAGATTTATAGTGTAACCTTGGTCTCTGAGGAATTCGATCCCTATATACTACCGCTCACTCCCGTGCACTTGCGGTTGGTTTTAGTGGTTAAAACCTGAGTACATCAAGTTTTTGGCGCCGTTGCCGGGGACCAATAGCGTTACCTTTGAATCTAGGACTAGAGTCTAGTCTAAAATTTTATTTTTGTTGTTACTAATACGTTCTTTCTTATCTTTCTTGCGTGTGTTTTAGGTGTATGAGCACAAGAAGCCAACATTCTCGAAATCTGGTGATTGTCTCCAACGAAGAACTAGCAAGAATCGAAAGAAAGAACAACATAACTAGAAGAAGAGACATGGCCGGTCAACAAGATCTGCCATAAGGATTGGGAGATAACCAAAATTTCCACATGGGTAATGAGCAAGAAGTTAACAATCCTGTTGGAAATACTGGTGGTGGTATTCCACCGCGCCATCCTGCTCAAGAGCAAAGGAGACCTCAGCTTCGCCCTATTGGAGCTATTGATACTCCACATGCCTTCTACCAGAATCGGTCTGCGATCCATCCTCCTCTTATCAACAGGCAGGATTATGAGATCAAACCTCTGATCATAACTTTGGTCAAGCAGCACATGTTTCATGGTCTGCCTTCTGAGAGTCCTATGGATCACATTGAGAACCTGGAGGAAATCTGTAGCACAACGAGATCCAATGGGGTCCCTGCTGATTACTTTCGTTGTAAACTATTTGCATTTTCTCTGGGAGATAAAGCTTAGAGATGGCTGAAGTCTCAACCTGCAGGATCTATTACTACTTGGGATTAATGCAGAGCTTTGTTCTTGGACAGTTTCTACACCAAGTCCAAGACAGCTAACCTAAGAAGTAAGATCACAAACTTCCAGCAGAATGCTTCTGAGCCATTGAATGAAGCATGAGAAAGGTTTAGAGAGTATCTGAGAGAGTACCCACACCATGGGTACTCGAATGAGCACATCCTCAACATCTTCTACGATGGAGTGAACTGGACTGTCAAGAACTCCCTCAATGCAGCCAAAAATGGGGATTTCATGACGAAAACTCAAAAAGAAGCTTACACTTTGATCGAGAACCTAGTTGCTAGCTCCAGCAATCAGTCTGAGGAGTATGATAGATCGAGGAAGGCCAGCTCTGTAGACACTAAGAAGTTTGAGGAGATGAGTGCAAAGATTGACATGCTTATGCAAAGAGATCAGAAGATGGTCAGCTCTGTTGAAGGCAATGGAGAGGGAGCATTTCAACATGTTTTCTCTGATAAAAAGCTTGAGGATCAGCAAGCTGAAGTCAATTATGTGAATGGGCAGAATAGAGGGTACAACCAGAACTACCAACAGCAAGGGTACCAGAACCAGCAAGGTGGACAAAACTCAGGACATAACCGAAATCAGAACTAGAACTACCAACAACAAGGGTACCAGCAGAAGCAACAACAAAACTCCTACCAACCCAGGAACACATCAAATACTGCAAACTCAATCCCAGCTGCTCAAGAATCTAAACTTGAGATGATGATGCAGCAACTGATGATCAACCAGCAAAAGAGTGCTTCTGAGATAAATATCAAAGTTGACAACATCAACGTTAAGGTTGACAACATGTACAAGGATCTGAACAACAAATGGGAATCTCTTTCAGCTTATGTGAAGAAGCTCGACACTCAAGTTGCTCAAACCGCAGAAGCTGTCAAAAGACCTGCTGGGGTTCTTCCTGGGAAAAATGAACAAAACCCCAGGAATGAGTTTGTTAATGCTATCACTCTTAGGAGTGGTAAAGAGCTGCCTCCTAATGAGAGGAGAACTATGGAGATTAAAGAACCGGTAGTGGTGAATGATGAAACAGAGACTGTGGAGGTTGCTGAACCAGTTGAAGCTAGTGTTGAGAAGGAGACTGTGGAAGTTGTTGTAGACACACCTCCTCCAGTTTGAGTGTACACACCAAAACTGCCATATCCAGTGAAACAAAAGAAGTCTTGCAGAGATTTAGAAGCAGCTAAGTGTAAGGAAATGGTTAGCGAATTGACTTTGAAACTCTCATTCGAGGATGCTGTTGAGATGATGCCTGCTTTGAAGAGGTATATGAAGAGTTTGGTGACAAACAAGGCTTCTCCTAAGGAGAGTGTTATGTCTATCTCCAAGAGATGTAACACACTGCTTCAGAACAGAGTTCCAGAGAAGATGGAAGATCCAGGAAGCTTTGTATTGTCATGTGAGATTGAAGGTGCTATCTTCAGGAGGTCTCTCTGCGATTTGGGATCAAGTGTGAATTTAATGCCATACACTGTGGCTAAGAGGCTTGGTTTCACCAACTTTAAGCCCATAAAAATCCAGCTAGTTTTCGCAAATCGCTCAGTGAGACATCCAGTTGGTGTTGTTTTGGACATTGACGTAGTGATCGGAAACTACAAGATTCCTACGGATTTTGTAGTGCTGGAGCTGGATCAAGAGCCTAAAGATCCTCTCATTTTGGGATGTCCATTCTTAGCTACAGCAAGAGCTATCATTGATGTGAAGAGAGGCAAGATAGATCTCCATTTGGGAGACATAATCATGAAGTTTGAAGTGGATAAAATGCTGAAAAGACCTACATTGGATGGTCATACTTTTTCCATTGACCATGCTTCAGAAGATGATGAAGATGAGAAAATGACTGAGGAGTTACTTAGAGATGATCCTCTATAGATTGCTCTTACTCTAGCTGAGAGTGAGCATGGGTACTTGAATGAGGATACAGCCGGGTTTGCTAAGGTGTTGAATTCTGGGGTGCAAATGGCACACATGGTAGCTTTTCTGAGCCTTGATGAAGGGAAATCACCTACACCAAAAGCTACTGTGGATCATCTCAACCCATGGAGTGAACTGAGAGCTCCAAAGGTGAAACTCAAAACACTTCCAGCAGGGCTAAGGTACGCATTTCTTGGTCCCAACTCTACTTATCCTGTGATCATCAATGCTGAGCTGAACAACGTTGAAACTGCTAAACTTTTGTGTGAGTTAAGGAAGTTCCGTAGAGCAATAGGCTACTCGAGATGACATTCCTGGTATTAACCTGATCTTTGTATGCATAGGATATATCTAGAAGATGAATCAAGGAATTCTATAGAACATCAGAGGAGATTAAACCTGAATCTAAAAGATGTTGTTAAGAAGGAGATAATAAAACTTCTAGAAACTGGAATAATTTATGCTATCTCTGATAGTCAATGGGTTAGTCCCATGCATGTTGTACCAAAGAAAGGTGGAGTAACAGTAATCAGAAATGATAAGAACGAGTTGATTCCCACTAGAACTGTCACTGGTCATAGAATGTGTATAAGCTATAGGAAGTTGAATGCTGCAACTAGGAAAGATCATTTTCCTTTGCCATTTATTGACCAGATGCTTGAAAGATTAGCTAACCATCCATACTACTGCTTTTAAGATGGTTATTCAGGTTTTTTCAAGATACTGATTCATCCAGATGATCAGGAGAAAACCACATTCACATGTCTTTATGGCACATTTGCTTATCGCAGAATACTGTTCGGTTTGTGCAATGCGCCTGCCACGTTCCAGAGGTGTATGATGTCTATTTTTACTAACATGATTGAGGATATAATGGAAGTATTCATGGATGATTTCTCTGTCTATGGATCTTCGTTTTCCGTTTGTCTTTCTAATCTTTGCAGGGTACTTAGGCGGTGTGAGGAAAAGGATATGGTGTTGAACTGGGAGAAGTGCCACTTCATGGTCAGAGACGGCATTGTTCTTAGACACAAGATTTCAGAAAAGGGCATTGAAGTTGACAAGGCTAAGATCAAAGTGATGACGAGTCTACAGCCACCTGATTCAGTAAAAGGAATCGGAAGTTTTCTGGGTCATGCGGGGTTCTACATGAGGTTCATTCAGAATTTCTCCAAGATTGCAAGGCCTTTGACTCGTCTTCTCTGCAAGGACACTAAGTTTCACTTCGACAGTGAGTGCTTGGAAGCTTTTCACACCATCAAGGGAGCACTAGTTAGTGCACCAATTGTCCAACCACCGGACTGGGAGTTGCCTTTCGAAGTGATATGTGATGCCAGTGATTACGCTGTGAGAGCTGTCTTGGGGCAGAGGAAAGAAAAGAAGCTTCATGTCATTTACTACGCAAGCAGGACACTCGATGATGCACAATGCAACTATGCTACTACTGAGAAGGAGCTGTTGGTCATTGTTTATGCTTTTGAGAAGTTCAGATCCTATCTTGTTGGATCCAAGGTCATAGTCCACACCGATCATGCTGCATTGAGATATCTACTCTCAAAGAAGGATGCAAAACCGAGGTTACTGCGATGGATTCTCTTACTGCAGGAGTTTGACCTTGTGATCAAAGACAAGAAAGGAATTGAAAATGGAGTTGCAGATCATCTGTCTAGACTGAAGGTGGAAGAAGGGTTACCTCTGGCTGATACTCTTCCGGTAGAAACTGTCTAGCTGTAAGTGTCCAATACAATGATGGATATGTGCCAGTAAAAGATGCAAGCATTCCAAAGGTGCCTTGGTTTTCAGAGATTGCCAACTACCTAGCTGCAGATCAAGAACCTCTTAAGTTTACTGGAAATGACAAGAAAAAATTCTTAAAAGATGTCAGACGCTACTTCTGGGATGAACCATTTTTGTACAAGCAGTGCGCTGACAATGTTTTCAGAAGGTGTGTCACTGAAGAAGAGATTCCAGGTATCCTATTCCATTGTCATGGTTCCAACTACGCTGGACACTTTGCTGCAATCAAGACTGTTTTTTGAAGATTCTACAGGCTGGTTACTGGTGGCCAAAAATGTTCAAGGATGCTCATTCCCTTGTCTCTAAGTGTGATGCATGTCAGAGACAAGGAAACATCAACAAGCGAAACGAGATGTCTCAGAACTTTATCTTGGAAGATGAGGTGTTTGATGTATGGGGCATTGATTTTATGGGTCCATTTCCATCCTCCCACAACAATCAGTTTATCCTCGTCGCAGTAGACTATGTCTCTAAGTGGGTAGAGGCAATAGCAAGTCCTACAAATGATGCTAAGGTGGTTTTAAAGATGTTCAAGTCTATCATTTTTCCAAGATTTGGAGTGCCAAGGATGGTGATTAGTGATGGAGGAACACACTTCATCAACAAGGTGTTTGAGAATCTTCTCAAGAAAAATGGTGTAAGGCACAAGGTGACGACTGCATACCATCCTCAGACAAGTGGACAAGTTGAGATTTCTAACAGAGAGATCAAGAACATCCTGCAGAAAACAGTTGGTACAACTCAAAAGGATTGGTCAACCAAGCTAGATGATGCTTTGTGGGCATACATAACCCCCATTGGCACAACCCCTTTTCATCTGGTTTATGGAAAACCATGTCATCTTCCAGTGGAGTTGGAGTACAAGACAGCTTGGGCAGTCAAGCAAATAAACTATGACATGAAATCTGCAGCTGAGAGAAGGATGATTCAACTCAATGAGTTAGATGAGTTCAAAAATTTAGCTTTCGAAAACTCAAAGATCTACAAGGAGCGCACTAAAGCCTATCATGACAAGAAGATCATTCCAAGGACTTTTACTGCCAATGATCAGGTTCTACTTTTCAACTCTCGTCTGAAGTTGTTCCCTGGAAAGCTTAGATCTCGATGGTCTGGTCCATTCACGATCAAAGAAGTGAAGCCTTATGGTGCAATTGTGCTGTGGAATCATGATGGTGGTGAATTTGTGGTTAATGGTCAACGCCTGAAACCATATCTAGCCTATTTAGAGATCCCTAAGGGAGAAGCTGTCTCTCTAGGTGAACCACCTCTAGCATAGAGGGTGCCAAAGTTGAGCTAATGACGTTAAACAAGCGCTTGGTGGGCGGCAACCCACCGGTATGTGTACATATTTTCTTCATATTTTCGAATTTCAATTTGAATTTTGGTTTTGTTTTTTTTAGTTTTACAGGTAAAAAAAAAAAAGAAGAACTTGGGCAAGTACAGGTCGAGATCGATCGATCGGTCCTAGACCGGTCGATCTGCTGGTCGATCCCGAAGCGTTAATTTTTGCAGAACAGTTTTTGACCGACCGGACGAACATCGCACTCGATCCATCCATCGATCACCAAGGATCCTTGATCCCACATTTGCCCGGTCGATCTGCTGGTCGATCCCGAAGCGTCAATTTTTGCGGAATAGTTTTCGACCGACCGTGTCACGAGCCACTCGATCCATCGATCGATCAAACAATGATCGATCGATCCCAATTCTGCCCGATCGATCTGCTGGTCGATCCAAGAAGCGCAAAACTCCGGAAAATTGCAGAAGTAAAATCGATCGACCAAACAAACTCCAGTCGATCGGGAACGGATCGATCCATCACGGATCGATCGATCCAAATTGGGGATCGATCGATCCAAATTGGGGATCGATCGATCCCGACCCAGGAAAGTCCAAATCGATTTTTCTCAGTTTTCTCCGGTTTACTCCCACTTGATTTGAACCGGACAAACACGATTTCAGAGTCTATTAACTCGATTTTGGGATCAAAAACTTTCATTTCCCCCTTGCAAATTCGAGTTCATAGAGAGAAAGGGTTCCCAAAATCCCCAATTCATAACTTCTTCAATTTCAGTCAGTTTTTGACGGTTTTTGGGTCTAATCCATACGATTTTGCGAGCTCTATCTGAATCTGTCACTATCTCCTTCGATCTGCAAAGGTATGAAACTCGAAATCCATTTTTGAGTTTGAAAATATAAGGTGCAAAGGTGAAATTTTTGAGTTTTTAAGGGTTGTTTGGCTTGAATCGTGCGTTAAGATGTTGATTGGAGAGGTTTTCGGACATAACCCATGCCTTAATTCATAGTTTTAGTGTTGATATAGGATTTTAGGTTTTGTTCTTGATAAAAAAAAAAAAATCCGAAAAAGGGGGAAGAGTGGGCAAGAAGTGAGAATTGGAAATGAGTTCGATTGTGTCTTATTGTCATATTTTTGAAAATTCATTCTCGAATTTTTGTTTAATTGCAGAAGATGGGTAAGTTAACCTCGAGGAAGAATCAGAAACAAAAGGGAGTAGCACGACCGAACGCTCAGGATGTGGACACGGCTGATACATCCAACTCGGTCCAACAGGATAGTGAGGACATTCAGGCAGCAAGTCCTTGGCCACGAGCGGTGTTGACAGCATTTGCTAAGGTTCCGAAGCACAAAGGAGAGGCCATCACTAGCAAGTCCATTCTGAAGAACTTTCCTCCCTACGCTTACCGCGATTACAGTGCTGGATGGAGTGGTTACCATAACCTTCTCTACAATGGTTTGCTGAGGATGCCACTAAAACCAACCAAATTCATTTGTGACTACACTACAAAGGAGTTGAGAATAGTGCGGGATGTCAAGAAAATGTGGAAGAACATGGGGCTAGGAACTCTTGGTTATGATCCTGAACCCATTTATCCGGAGTTGGTGATACAGTTTCTTTCCTCCATCGAGCTGCACTATAAGTCAGAGACAAACAGGGTGGCTAGCGAGGGCAAGCTTACTTTCCTCATCCATGGAGTGCTTTATGAGATGAGCATTCATCAGCTGTGTACACTGTTTGGCTTCGAAACCAAACATGAGGCGTGCTCTCTACCCGATTTCCCTCAGGCTTGTCTTTTATGGAGTGAGATAGCCAAGACCAACTACGTTTCCAGAGAGGCTAAGCTTGCTATGGTTAGGAATCCGGTTCTNTTCCTCATCCATGGAGTGCTTTATGAGATGAGCATTCATCAGCTGTGTACACTGTTTGGCTTCGAAACCAAACATGAGGCGTGCTCTCTACCCGATTTCCCTCAGGCTTGTCTTTTATGGAGTGAGATAGCCAAGACCAACTACGTTTCCAGAGAGGCTAAGCTTGCTATGGTTAGGAATCCGGTTCTACGAGTGGTCGCCAAGTATTTGGGTCATCCTCTGCTAGGGAAAGAGGAAGCATGATCACTTACAGGAGATGAGGCACAACTCATTCATTACGGGCTACCTTCAGCTCTCAGGCCAGTTTATAATTTTGGAGAGCAACCTCCTGCAGAGCTTTCAGTTAACATGGGAGCACTGTTCGCAGATATGCTGTTTGCTAGGAAGTTCAGAGGCCTGCGTGAGCACTTCAAGAAGCCTTTGGATGAATCTATAGGTGGTCTTCTCACTCGGATCTTCAAGTACCATGACATCGATCTCTCGAGGACTTCTTGTTTGGATGCTATTGGCAGGTTCGATGCTCAGTTCCTCACTAACACCAGGACTCTCTCTCCTGGTAAGATCTACCGGTTTACCTTTCCAGACGGTGAGGTTCTTCTCTGCAAGCTTTCACAGCCTTCCATTACATCTCTAACATCTGCGGAGAACATGCGCTTCAGGCCTCCAGCTGAGCTTCTCTACACACCTCCTGCACCGGGTCCCAAACGTCGCCGCGGTTCTTCTTTTTCAGGTCCAGCTCAGAGAGAAGACGAGCATGACCCTACTTCGGACTTCACAGCTGATCACACTGCCCACCCATCTATGGAGTACTTGCTGCCAGCTTACACGGGACAATATGACCCTGCAGCGCCACCTTTGGATGGTACACCACAGCAGCAGTTCGCCTGGACTGCAGATACACTGGGAAAGCTCTCGACGATGATGCAAACCATTTGGGGAGCACTTACGAAGGTCCGTTGTCCACCACCCCTATCTTGTTGCCGCGCTCCGCCGACTTCCGAGCCTTCCGAGCCTGCTGAAGACATTGAAGACATACCTGATGTTGCTGGACACAGGGATACCGACACCTTGGACGATGATGATGCAGCTAATTCAGAGTCTGATGCACGCCTTCCTAGGCGCAGGCGCGGACTAGGACAGAGCAGGAGGTGCATTCCCGACGACCATGTGTGATCAGTATCATCTCTTTCTATCCATTGTATTATATCATTTTCTTTATCTTTATGTACTTTTGCATTTGTCGTATTCTCCTTTGGATCTATTTTTCACGCCGAGACGGTGTAAAGTAAGTCTGGGGGAGGGTTCTAGGACTAACGTCATCTTGTGTTTCTTTATTGAGTCAGTTTGTTTCTTTGTTGAGTCAATTTGTTTCAAATCAGTCAGTTTTATCGAGTCATAAAAAAAAAAAAAAGTCTGGAACTATGATTTTTTCTTGGAACTGCTGTCTATCTAATGTTTCAGTGACCATTCTTTCAGCTAATGACTGCAGACTGTACAACGTGGAAAACACCAAAGTGGATTGATCTGCCATTACCATCCATACTTGTTTGGGTGTCTGAAGGATCCAAAGCCGACCCCCACCTAATAAACTTGATTTCTCTTATCTTGGGACTTGGCATACATCGGATCGGACTCCTCATTCAAGTCTGAAAAGACTAGTTTTTGTGAGTATAGTTTCCCTTTCTCTTCCCTTCCTAAAAAAAATGATGAAAAATGAAAAGAGAAACAAAAAGAAAAGGATAAAGGTCAAAAAGAAGTGAACCAGGTGCTTAGTGGCAACCACCATTAGTGCTTGTGTCTCATGGAAGCCTGTCCAATAAACTCAGTCAATAAAAAAAATAAAATGATACCCTACAAAGTAGGGAGAAATTGACTGAGTGAAGCGAGAAAAGAGAAAGGAAAGAAATTATATGTGTGATCAAGAACTTGAATGAGTAAGAATCCATGTGTCTGGTGATCAATATTCCCTCGATGAGACTGCACGTTCAGCTCTAAATGGGGTTGGTGATGGTGAATTTGGACAACTCTCATGAGTTGTGGGCTGAAAACGGTTGGGTTGCTAAGCTGAGGTCAAGTACATGGAGTACCTTCTTTGGTTGGTTCGATTAGATGTGGCTTGCAACTGACAATGGTAACGCAAAGTTCTAAAGGATATGTGAGTTTTCACGTTTTCAAACCTCTTTCTTGGATCATGGTAATTTGCTTGAGGACAAGCAAAAGACTAAGTCTGGGGGAGTTGATATATTGCGTTTTTAGCGTATTCTAACCCATGTTTTCAACCGTTTTTCGAGTCTTGTTCTTGTTTATCGAGTCTTTTCAGGTCAGGAATGCTTTAGGATGGAGTTTTGAGCACATGGAGCAAGGAAAAGAAGAACGTGCGAAATGGAGACCGATCGATCGATCCAGGGAGTGGATCGATCGATCCCAAGATGCAATTTCGGCTCTTTTGTGCGGGACAAATTCTGATCGACCGAGCAAGGAGCCAGTCGATCCTCATAGCATGGATCGATCGATCCCCTCTTGGATCGATCGATCGCCTGGTCGATCCATTTTTGTACGGAATTGCGGAACATATTTTGATCGACCGAAATAAGGAGGGAGTCGATCTTCATCATGCAGATCGACCGATCTACTCCTGGATCGATCGATCCCGTGGTCGATCCAGACCGGTCTGCACGCAAGAAAACCAGATTTCTCGGTTTTATTCAAGTTTGAACTGGTTTTGTTTAGGGATTTCGTGAAAAACGTGTTAAACCCTATTTGTTGCAGAGGCTGAGTGTTTTTCTCAGTACGTTTTCATTTTACATTGGATTGCTTTTGGCTTTTGGAGATTGTAAGCTCTAGGGAGAAGAAATCTATACTCTTGATAGAGAAGCTCTTTCTGAACCCTATTTGATTTCACGTTTCTATTCAATGAATCATTCTGTTATTCTCTGTGTTCTTCATTTCATGTCTGAGTAATCCTACAGTTAGGCTAGGGTGAATCGAAGGGATCCATGAATCATTGAGATTGACATGTTAGATAGGGGTTAATCCCATTAGTTCTTCATCTTGATGTATCTTATTGCTTGAACTGGACTGCGCATCTAGTTCATGATCTCTAGGTTGTTTAAAATCACCAAAAATGACAGTTTAAACTCCTGAAATGAATCTAGATGAACAAGTGTTCGTAACCGACGGCAGTCGTTGTTAGGAAACTTGTGAACAATTCAAACTTGTTAAATTGCATGATTAGAATTCTAGATAAAACGGAAGTTGATCTTTAGATTTCTAATTCATAGGGTTTAGTTTACCGAAAGTTAACTAAACTATGCTTGTTGTTTGAGTTCGAGAACCGTTTAAATCTGAATCCCCTGTCTAGCATTCATAACTTGATTTATGTTTTCCTGAGAATACCCATGGCCTAGCGTTTTTATTCATCTGTGAAACTTAATTTACATACTGTTATTTACATTTCTGAACTGAAACAATCAAAACAAAATCCTGTCGTTCTAGCTTGACTTTTCTCTCGAAGATTTATAGTGTAACTTTGGTCTCTAAGGAATTCGATCCCTATATACTACCGCGCACTCCCGTGCACTTGCGGTTGGTTTTAGTGGTTAAAACCTTGAGTACATCAAAAGACTACAAGAGAGTTTGGTAATGATTAACAGAAAGACAATGTTTCCGGTGCGAACAAATGATTAAAAATGATAAAACCCTATTTCTAGAGGTTCCATTCTTGTCTCGTTTATGAATGTTCCTTCTTCTTATATCTTCCTCTTTCTTTATACTTGGTCCTTTTTGGGCTGAATTGTAGAGGGCCGGGTTGTAAAAGAGCGAATTATCCATAATTTACCTATTCGAATGGGCCAAATTCAGTAATGGTCCTTGTTGAGGGGTGTAAGAGCACCCGCAATGGGGAGTCCTTAAGGGGAGTCCTTAGCGAAAAAATAATTAAATAATCAGTGGACCCTACTAAAACCTAAGGATTCGATCCTTAAAATCCCTAAATAAGGATCAGTCCTTACACTATTTGCGACACGTGGCGACACACGATTGGTTGATTTTTTTTTATTTTTTTTAATCTGAAAAGAAAAAAACAAAAAAAAAATCAAAAATTTTTTTTTTTAAGGACTCCACAATAGTCTCGCCATTGTGGATGCTCTAATCCCTCTCCAACAAAGATGTGTTGAAATAAAGGAAGGAATGACCAGAAGAAGAATCTGGTTGATGATGCAAAGAGAGTTCATCAAGAGAAGCCAATTCGGTTTGTTATTACATACTTGATCCACAAGCTACCATTTGACATAACCTTACTTGTAAGGCAAGAAAGGAGTTGGATATACTTAGTATGAACGTGGGAACCTCCAGATGTAAAGGGAATCAAGTTTGAATGGAAGTATTCAGTTCTGGTTTGAATTAGACAAAAAGAAGTCACATGGATGCTTTGGACAAGCAGTTGGACCTGTCACTATCAACCTAAGAAGATTGTGCCTCTCTCTCCTGTCACTCTCACCATGCTAGACAAGTCACAACCTGCTCTACACTAGTCTGTCCAGCCAGTTCTAAATCATCTCCCTACAATATTAGTATTTTAATTTTCCTGTTTTAATAATTATTTATTGTAAGTGATTGTCTATTTAAAAACCTTCACCATCTCTTGTAACACTTACCAAAATCAATATACAAGTTTCTCTCATCTAATTTTGTGGCTTCGCTCCCTCTCTTGTGTCTAAACAATAGTCATAATGTAAGAGTCAAGTAAATCATGATTTAGAGGCTGCCTTAACTCTCTTTCTCTTAAGGCAGTCTAATACTTGTAAAACTCACTCTAAACTCTTCTTTATCTACTGCTCTTACTCTAGCTTACTGATTCTAAATACCATTCTCATTAAGTGAACAAAGTGAAAATGTTGTATCACTCTTCAAGGATTAGATTCAAACTAGAGGTTCTCTGCTTCATATAACTTGTGTACTCTCTAAGACATTTGGTTGTATTGTTAAGTTGTGTAAGAGGATTCAACCACCGGTTGGTTGTCTCTTCCTTTGAATGGTGAGTTCATGTTGCTTGGTTGAAGGGGATTCAGTTACAGGTTAACTGAATACTCTCTTGACATGAGACAAACACTCATGAATTCCAACAAGATGAACCTCGGCTATGGAGGTGAACCACTAGAGGAAAAAACATGGTGGATTTATAAGATCAGAGCCGGTGATGGGAATAAGAAAACAAGTCATTGGAAGGTGAAACTCAGCAGCAAGAGACTGAAGCCAAGAGTCATTTCTCTCATGCTCTTCTTCAAGAAAACACACTTTTGCTGGGTTACCCTTGAAGGCAGACTCAGTGAATGCATCAACTTGTTTTAGCAATTCACTGATTGATACATTACCACATTATCAGAAGAGAAACAAAAGAAGATTAAGATAACAATTAGCACAAAGTACTTCACAGGCTTCTTCATGATCATGGCCATATCTTCTCTTATCTCACTCTGAAATTTTGCATCTCTCATGTTAACTTATATATTAAGAAAACACAACTTAATATAAATAATGTGATTAACATTATATTGTATTATAAGGATGCACCCAAACATGAGTAGTTGTGCTACAATAAAAAATAGAAAACTTGGGTCGATATTTATAATTGTAATTTACCTTTATATACACCAAAAAACCCAAATTCACTAACTAACTAAAAATCTCACTCTCCTACTTTCTATTCTTATCTCTCTTTATTATCTTTTTTTTTGAAACACAACATATTATTCATTCAGATCTTAAACGGTTACATGGATAAAGGTAACATCGAACATACAGTGTTAAGTCCTTTTTGAAAATTCAAAAAAAAAGCAATACAAAGATAGAGACACAAACTTAGATAATTTTGATAAAAACTCAAAATTGATTTCAAATGTGCCACATGCAAGTAAGCTCATGGAGTACGTACTGCACCCATTGAAGTTTTCAAACTCAACAATAGTCACTGTATATCGTACGTTGTAAGATCCAAAACCTCGAGTCTCATTGGGATGAGCCTTGTTGTATCTTCCGGTCCCATAAAACGTTTACAGAAGATAACAAGCAGTTAGAAAAACGACAATATTCTTTGGCTTTGAAACCAAGAGAAAAGTACCTCTCGTTTTTTTTTGAACAACTTTTTTTTTAAAATGGTTTTGCATTTTTTTGGCTTTGAAACCAAGAGAAAAGTACCTCTCATAGAGAGGAATTTTGGTGGAAAGATTCACTTCTACAAAGAGAAGGAAGGAGGGAAACGATCTCTCATGGCATGGCATGAAGAGGTTTGATCAACCTTTTCTATTATGGCTAGGGGACTGCAATCTTCAAGCATTAAAGGACTCTGAAACTACACTTTGAATTTGTCTAACAGTTGTACTTGTCGGATTTTCTGGATGATGACTAATCTTGCTTGACCTTGGTGACCTATTACCATCGACTGCACCAAACATAAAACAATCCATCTATGCCCATAACATAAGTTTTCTTTGATGAGATTTCAATCTTCGAGTCTGTAGCAGCATTTGACATATGAGAGCACAAAACCAGAGAGTATAGAAAATTTAAGAGCTACTGGGAGTGGATAACGGTGGTAAGAGAAAAGTATTTTACTCCCGACAAAGAAGGACGAGCCACCTTAAAAACGGGATTGAGGTAGATGAGCTTGACAAGATTTGAAAAGGAGGCTGTAGCTGAGGTCAAACAGAGGCTTCAGCCACCGTAGGAGCCAAAGATTTTTGTTGAAACCAACACATAAGCCACTGATCAACTGAATCTTTCCAGCTGAGAAGGGAAGACCAGTAGCCGGAAATTGCAGGTCTGCACAGTAGTAGCATTGAATGGGCCTGCAGGTCTTCAAATTGTGGTGAAGTTGTCATGAAGGTTTCTCTGGAACACACATAGCCGTAAATCGTGAGCTTCTTCGCTCAGGAGAATGAGACACATTGTTTAGAGCAGTCAAGGCTTGTAGATCTTTGCGAAGGAGTAGCCCCAGAATAGAGAGAATGATGATACATGAAAAAGATGGAGAAAACTCCCCGGGGACCCCGATAACAATTTCAGATCCAGAATACACAGATTAGGCAGCTAAGGCCACGAAGGCCTCCTTAGCACCCGATGATAACACAACCGGAAAAGACAGTATGAAGAGCTCAATTGGCTTCCAAGACAAACGAGTTTGTTGGGGCAATTGAAGCTTCGGCAAAGTTCAACCAGATTGAGACAAAGAACTAGAGAAGACAACAAATACATAGCATAGACTTAGCGAAAGCAAACGTAAAGAGAACAGGAGACGACGCCGGCTAGCCCCTTCTCTACCAGCGCTGGAAAACGAAATCAGATCATATTCTCTCTACTATCTCTAGAAATCTAATTTCCTTTTTTTTTTTGGTTGTTTGGCAAATAAGCCCTATTTATAAGGAAATAATCAACTTTTTTTTCTTCTCATTTTCCTCTCACCAACAAGTAATTTAGGATCAAATAATGGAACTACTGCACAGTGTGGCATGAACCACACATCTCTCTACCTACCAAAAGGAAGGAAATGACATTCAATTTTTTTTTTTAATTAGCAGATATATTCAAACACTCATAATCTGACAGATTCATAAGACTGGTGTGGTTAACCACTAACAAATAAAACTCTTTATGGAAAAATGCAGCTTTTTTATTTGATGACTAATGAGGAACAAATATAAGTTCATCAATCCAACAGGAAGCCAGAATACATCCCATGTAAACTTATTTGTTTATAAAGAACAAGATCATACAATATTTTTTTTGTGAAAACTTGATAAACTTTTTCTTCCCCATGGCAGGATTAAACTAAGACATAGCCTTTCATCACAGTCACAGCTTTGCCAGTAAGCAAGACTCTCTGTTTCTCCTTATCGTAATGAACCTTCACTGTTCCACTCCTACGCGAAGCCTAGAAAGCCAAATTTTCAAAACTCAACAATCAGTAGGGCAAAGCTTTGTCCTTAGCTTCAAAATGCTAATCAGCTGTAGATAGAGGGATAGAGGAGTTACCGCGTAGGCGAAAAAGTCAGTTTTGTTCATCTTGAGGCTCCAATAATGAGCTAATGCACAATGTGCACTTCCACAGACGGCATCCTGAAGTTAACAAAGAACCAAGCAATAGAGGTAAGATAAGCAAGGTTGATCATAGCTGCTTGCTTCTGCCCATTAAAATAAGAATGCAGGCTAGATTGTTAAACAACCTCATCAACTCCTAATTTAGGGGCAAAGATCCTACTGCAGAAATCATAGACAGGCCCTTCAGGAGCAGCAGCTGTAACAATTATGATTTTTCCAGGGCATTTCAATATATCATCCATTCTTGGCTGAAGTTCAGTGACAGATTCCCAAGTTTGAAGCACAACCTGAAAATCATATGGATTAGAAAAACTTATTATGAACATATCTGTTTTGGATATGAGAGCAGCACACATGAAAAACAGATAGTATTATTGATGCGTACAATGATTTTATCAGTTGAAGATGCTTTGGAAGGTCCATTGAAGGCTTTGGAGATGATTTTATTAACTGTGGTTCCTCGGATGTCAACAATGGTAGCTCCACTCAAGCCTTTGGAAAAAATGGGAATATCATTGGAGTTGTAATCACAAGTAGGAATCACAGGGAAATCCAATTCGATCAAGAAAGATCCTTTCTCTTCGTTACCATAGAACTTGAAGGTTTCTGAAACCTTTTTAGCGGTTAGTGTCCCCGAGCGGGGGGCAAACTCAACTGTGTCTGAACCAACAAAACCGTTTGAGAAGAGAGTGTGTGCAGATGCTAACGTTGCATGAGCACAGAGATCCACCTGCGAGAAAGAATCAAGTTCTTGTCATTTTTGAATGCTTTTGGATGATTATCTATTGGAATATGCAAAAACGCTGTAAAACCTCTATGGTTGGAGTGAACCACCGGAGAAAGAAGTCATATGGTGAATGAGAGCCAATGATGGGAATAACAAAACAAGTCAAGGGAATGTTAAACTCAGTGGCAAGAGACTGAAGCCAAGAGTCATCTCTATCATTCTTTCCATCAAGAATGCACACTACTGCTGGGTTTCCCTTGAAGACTGAGTCAGTAAATGCATCAACCTGTATATCAACGACACTCATCTATCATAAGACTTAAAGGGAAAAAAAAAAAAGAAGGAAATGAAGTTACAACATTGTCAAGAAAAAAAAACGAGAAGAGGAAAATACAGTTACCAAGTAGAAGTTTAGAGGCTTCTTCATGATCATGACTAATACATGCACGCCTCTTCTTCTGTTTGAAATCTGCATCTTTCGACTTGGATCTATATACAACAAACACACAATTCTAGAAATAACGTGTTCCACGTTTCATGTGTCTGATAAAGGAAAATATATTTTAGCCATACATCATCTCTGACTGCAATCATCAACAGTAAATGTCTTGCCTGTGTGTAGTTGTCAAGACAAAGACGTAGCACTACCATTGGACCCTATAAGATTTTTCTCGAAAGTCAAGAAAATGCAAACTTATTAGGATTGTTTATCATTTGAGTAGCGTTTCAGATAGGTTCATACGGTCTGTGAGACACAGTCACACATGTTCACGTTGAGACTGCAATAACGTGCTTATACACAATGTGCACTTCTACTTAGAGAGATACGAATGAGAGAGGTTTATGGCTTTTGTTCATCAAAATGAATATTTAGACGAGTTTCTGAATCTCATTGAATAGGAATAGAATTCAAAAACGTCTTCTGTTCTATCAAATCATACAAGATCTGTTTTTACTTACCACACCACAACAAAAGAAAGGTCCCAAACAAATAACTGTCACTAGCCCCACACAGAGAAAAGTTTGATACACAATGACACATGATCAGTGGTTTTCTGTCTTTATTCATTAATTGAAGGAGCTTGTGTTTGTAGCAATTACATGATCTCAGATTAGACCAAGACATGGCCTTCCATTACAGTAACAGCTTTGCCTCTCAGGAGAACCCTCTGTTTCTCCTTGTCTAACTGAATCTTAAGTGTTCCACTCCTACGAGAAGCCTAACCAGATTTCCCAAAACAAATAGTCATTCTCTGTGCTTTAAGACACTACTTGGAAAAAAGTAAAAGAGAGTAGAGAGATTACTTGGTAGGCTAAGAAGTCACACTTGTTCATCTTGAGGCTCCAGTAATGTGCCAACGCACAATGTGCACTTCCACAAACAGGGTCCTGCAAAAAAAGGGAGATAAAACCAATTGATGATAACGATATAAAGAAGAAACACACGAATATATGAATTTGACATCAACCAAATAACATTAAGAGACATAATAATAAGCATAAACACCGTACAACAGGCAGAAGAAATGTTTAGTTCACTCCTAAGAAGCAGCTACTCTTTTACCTCATCAACTCCAAGCTTAGGAGCAAAGTAACGACTGTGAAAATCATAGGGCGATCCAGCATGACCAGCAGCTGTCACGATGATGCCATCGCAAGGGCATTTCAATATATCATCCATTCTTGGTTGCAACTCAGTGACAGATTCCAAAGAAGGAAGCACAACCTGCATAAGAAGAGTCAAATCATGTGAACAAACAAACAAACAAGACACATAGTTTGAAGAGGAAAACAAATTACGAGGATGTTGTTGTTGGTCGCAGTAGCTTTAGTATCAAGAATGGTAGCTCCGTTCAAGGCCTTGGTGATCATGGAGGAGGATGCATCACTGAGATTGATATCACAAGTTGGAACCACAGGGAAGTTCAACTCGATCGAAAAGGATCCTCCTTTCACTTCACCATCATCATTGAGCTCTGGGACTCGCTTGGCGG
>MU106939.1:0-75582 GCA_012274485.2 Sinapis alba | reverse complement strand
GAAACTGGAAATGTTGCTCAGCCTTGAATATATTGGTTCCTTATATGTTTTCTCTTCCATATAGTGCTAGTGTTTCATGAACAGTTTAGTTTCTAATTTTCTTTTTGTTTTCAAGCTGAATTATCCCCCACAGTTTTAGGAGTTGGGTGTAGCTGATAGAATAGGAGTGTGTGTATATAAGCTTCTTTGCTTAGGCAATTTTTTCGGGGATTTTAACAGGTAAAACGATGTGGTGAGATGTCAAGGAAGCTTCGTTTTTTCAAAGATCAAATTGATAAAGCTGGTCTAAGATGTTCACCACGCCATGAACTAGAACCGGACATTGAGCTTGGAGATTTAGAGGTAAAATTGAATTTTCTAATTCTCTATCTGCTTACAAGTCTTTGGTATGATCTATTGTAATGCCTCTTTTGTTGGGGGATGAGGCATGATATTTTCTTGTAACACTTTGTAATTTTCTTTGTATCTTCAATTGCTTTCTTCGGCAGAGACAACTTGCTGATCACGAGCATGAAGTATTAGAAATGAATTCAAACAGTGAAAAGCTTCGGCAGACATATAACGAACTTCTTGAATTCAAGATCGTTCTTCAAAAGGTAGGTGTATTCGCCCTTCTTACTCAAGTTTATACTAACTAGAAAATTTCTTGACCAATTGACAATGTTGTGTAGTACAGTAGCTGTTGTTCAGTTCTCATTCAACTTTTATCTGTTAAGATAGGCGCTCATCTCCTCTATTTATGCGTACTACTTTTTAGGCCAATGGTTTCCTCGTCTCGAGTAATGCTCATGCAATTGGAGATGAAACAGAACTACATGAAGGCACCTACTCAAGTAACGGTTTTATTGAGACATCCTCTTTACTAGAGCAGGTGATTGCATGTTAAAGATTCCATTTGCTGCTGTTATCCGGAATATCAACTTATCTATACTGAAAATTCAATTATTTTCTTCTCAGGAAATGAGGCCTGAACCCTTGAATCAATCAGGACTGAGATTTATTAGTGGAATCATTAACAAAGACAAACTTCTTAGGTTTGAAAGAATGTTGTTTCGTGCAACAAGAGGCAATATGCTTTTCAACCAAACACCCTCTGATGAGGAGATCATGGATCCTTCAACATCAGAAATGGTGTTAATGATCTCTTATTTTCCCAGACAGCATATTCTCTTTCTGGATAAATAATCATTTCCTATTTTAGTGAGATGCTTATTACTAACTGGTTTTCTGTTTATAGGTGGAGAAAATTGTATTTGTGGTTTTCTTTTCTGGGGATCAAGCAAGGACAAAAATATTGAAAATATGTGAAGCGTTTGGTGCAAATTGTTATCCTGTCCCCGAGGATACAACAAAGCAAAGGCAGCTTACGAGAGAAGTAAGTTGGATACTCCAAAACTTGTTCTTTTTATGTTTACGCAGGGAGCGCTGTTCTAAGATATTTGTGTTCGATTTTTTTTCTTAACAATTCTTGCAAGTTGCTTTCTTCTTGTTCATATGATTTTGTTGTTGGCGTGTGTCCAAGTTATATGCGACTGTTAGCTGCTGTGTAACGCTATATTATTTGGAGAATACGAATATTTCCTGTCTTGAACAGTAGTGCTAGTGACTGTTAGTTACTGCATCACACTATGTTGCTCCTAAAACATCAGCGTATCTGGTGTTAGGTTTTATCCCGACTCTCTGATCTGGAAGCCACTCTAGATGCTGGAACTCGCCATCGGAATGATGCTCTTAATGCTGTTGGTTACAGGTTGACTAAATGGATGACCACGGTAAAAAAATAGTATTTGCAGTTAGTTTTTTTATAATTATCTTTCTCTTTAAGTATATGGGAGATTGTATGTTTCATAGAGTATGGAACAGCCATGATTTAGCTGGCCTTTTGCTGCTAGGTTCGGAGAGAAAAAGCTGTTTATGACACTCTGAACATGCTAAATTTTGATGTAACCAAGAAATGCCTTGTTGGCGAAGGTTGGTGCCCCACATTTGCTAAGACCCAGGTATAATACAATGTTCTTTTTCCCTTTTACTTAGACTAGTGTTATTTCCTTGTAAGTGCAATTCATTCACCAACAACTTCTGCGCAGATTCATGAGGTCCTTCAGCGAGCCACTTTCGACAGCAATTCACAAGTGGGCGTTATATTTCATGTAATGCAAGCGGTAGAATTACCTCCCACCTATTTCAGAACGAACAAACTTACAAATGCGTTCCAGGAGATTATCGATGCTTACGGGTTAGTTCCATTATTTAGCATAACCTGGCACTATCGTAATGTCCACGTGCATTAAACCCCCTCATCATCTAAATGCAAGTGTATGGACCTGTGTTTCCCTCATCGTGCATAAATGATTTTAGAAGAGGAACTGGCTGTTTTCTAACAAAGCTGAAGTTTCTTCATACCGTATCTTCCTAATCAAGTTACTGTTGATTGCTTGTGCCAGTTTATTTCCGCTGCTCACCATCTCATGTATTCTCGACTTTATGCTTGCTTGGCAGTGTTGCAAGATATCAAGAGGCGAACCCGGCAGTTTATTCAGTTGTCACATATCCGTTTTTGTTTGCTGTTATGTTTGGGGATTGGGGTCATGGTCTATGCTTGCTGCTAGGAGCGTTGTATCTTCTTGCCCGTGAAAGGAAACTGAGTTCACAGGTATGGTTGGCGCCCAACTTTTTCTGTATTAATTGAATAACATACTAGTGATCGTACAGGCTTCGAGCATAAGGTGAATACTTTTCAAGTTGAATAAAACATTCATAACATAGAGTTTTGTTTTGCTTTGGTTAGTGGCTGATTGAGATTGTGTACGTTTTGTTCTGAAGTGAGCTGTACAATAGTTATGTTGCACTTTTCTGCTCTCGGATCTTGATGCAATTTCCGGTGATTTTCAGTTATTCAGATTTCTGTAGAATATATTGATAATTAGTAATTACACTTAGCTTACCTTCTCACTCTAATATAAAGGTTAACTTGAGAAAAAGATGCTTTTGTGGTACGAATATCATTGCCTGTGACTGTGTGAAACTTTTACTTATCTGGTATGATTTTTCTGTGTCTTACCATTACTAGAAACTCGGAAGCTTTATGGAGATGCTATTTGGCGGCCGCTATGTAATCTTACTAATGGCACTTTTTTCAATATATTGTGGGCTTATCTACAATGAGTTCTTTTCTGTTCCTTTCCACATCTTTGGTGGTTCAGCTTACAAATGTAGAGATACTTCTTGTAGGTATGTATTATATTTGAATTTTGATCAAGTGAGGAGTTTATTATTAGTCTACCTGTTGCTGATATGCATATTACTTTTTATTTAGTGATGCGTACACGGTTGGTTTAGTCAAGTACCGTGATCCGTACCCGTTTGGCGTAGATCCTAGTTGGCGTGGAAGTCGTTCAGAATTGCCTTACTTAAACTCGCTTAAGATGAAGATGTCTATTCTGCTGGGAATTGCTCAGATGAATTTGGGACTAATATTAAGTTTCTTCAATGCTCGATTCTTCGGCTCTTCGCTGGACATAAGGTTTGTCCTTCCTTTATTATTATCTTCCCAAGCTTCTGAATTAATTTTCCGTGTCTCTAACTTACGTATGTCTTTGTGATGTGTCACCATCAGGTATCAGTTTATACCTCAGATGATATTTCTGAACAGCTTATTCGGTTACCTATCAATACTCATCATCATCAAGTGGTGCACTGGATCTCAAGCAGACTTGTATCATGTCATGATCTACATGTTCTTAAGTCCCACCGAAGAACTTGGTGAAAATGAGTTGTTCTGGGGCCAACGTCCACTTCAGGCACTGTTTCCTCCTCTGTTTTTATTTTAAATCCAAAGCTACATAAGCTTTTGCTCCATCCGTACTCATCTTAACCACTATTTTGCAGATTTTGTTATTACTTATGGCGTTCATCGCTGTCCCATGGATGCTTTTTCCAAAACCCTTTGCTCTCAGGAAAAGTCACATGGAGGTATCTCTAGTTGTAGGCTTTTAACTGCATCTGTTTTCTTTTTTTTTGGGCCTATCAATGGATAAATTTTTTGTTTGTATAGAGGTTTCAAGGTCGCACGTATGGTGTTCTTGGTACTTCTGAGGTGGATCTGGATGTAGAACCAGACTCAGCTAGAGGCCATCAGGAAGAAGAGTTTAACTTCAGCGAGATTTTTGTACATCAATTGATTCACTCCATAGAGTTTGTTCTAGGTTCAGTTTCTAACACAGCATCTTACCTTCGTCTCTGGGCTCTTAGGTAAACTTTACCTTCTGTTTTTTTTTAAAAACATATGACCATTTGATCATATTCATATATGTTTCTAATAGTCTACTTCGACGTTGTACAGTTTGGCTCATTCGGAATTGTCGACGGTCTTCTATGAGAAAGTTCTTCTTCTTGCCTGGGGGTGAGTAGTAGTTTTACTTTCATGTTTTTCAGAACTTAATTTCTCACTTTTTATTTTACATTTAATCGCCAAAGTTTTTGCAAAACAGGTATGAGAACATTTTGATCAGGTTAATTGGATTAGTGGTGTTTGCGTTTGCAACAGCGTTTATACTTCTGATGATGGAAACTCTGAGTGCGTTTCTTCATGCTCTGCGTCTTCACTGGGTTGAGTTCATGGGGAAGTTCTTCCATGGGGATGGTTACAAGTTCAAGCCTTTCTCATTTGCTTTAATCTCAGATGACGATGAATAAAATATACCCTAGAATCCTCCTGAGCCATTTGCACATTCCACTTTCCCCTCCATTATCCACACCCCAAAAAGAATATATAGAAGAAAAATTGCTCGAAACAGATTATACGGTAACATCCATTTGCTTCGTCTTTCTTTTCTATTTTTGTCTTTTTGACCGAAGCTTTTGAAATTAGTATTGTAGTTAATGTCAAAAGTGGAGACTGTCTTTGTTTACCCCCTAAAAGCAGAACATTTTAGATCACTTTTTGAGTTTTTTTCGATTTTTTTTATATATACATATCGCTACCATGGATTTTTTGGAGGCGAGAGATAAATGAGAACTGTATGTGTGCAAAGCATTTACCCTTTTATACAAAAGAAAACATACGTGAAATTTGATCATATGGTAATGTTAATGATAAAGTAGTATGTATTTCTCTCACAGACTGTAATCAAGTGAAGGGTTACATTGACGGGAATAGTTAACTGATAAGTGTGCCCTTAAAATGGAACCACACTAGTTACTGTATATAAAATACTAAATAGTATTTTTAAATAATAAATAATTAAAGATCGAGTCTAATTAATAATAATATTTATATAAATTATCATAAATTGTAAAGTAGTTTGAACCACTGACGCCTCACCTGCACTGGTACCTACGTAGCGTCGGTCGCACATTCAACCGCGGATAGATACATAAATATCCATATTTTATTATTTAATTTTATATATTTTATTTTATTAACAATTTATTATTTTATTTAAGAAAATTTTAGACAATTCAAAATTTATATGTTAGTTAATATTAAAACTAAAAATTATTATACAATTTTATCAAAAATCTAATTACTTTTAAATCATCACTTTGATATATATTTATTTTTAAAGCCATAAATAAGTATATTTATATAAATATATGTTTAGATTATATTTATATTTTATTTTTAATCAAGATTTATATTTATTGCATTTCTAACTTTTTAAAATAATTACCTTTAAATATATAAAAATAAAATTAATATAAATTTCTGAAAATTTATTTTAAATTTGTACAGTACTTTGGACCGTTTTTATCGGCTTTCACAATTCAAACATATGGATTGGAGTTCTAGATCCGCTTGATACATATTTATACCATAAGATCCACTTGATTCAATCTTGTTATGCATGATCTGCTAAATCCTTAATGTTTGATCGCTTTTTCTATTTAGAACTTTAGATTTTTAATGGGAAGTTTATCCATTTGTGTGAAGTATACACTTTTAAATTGCTTTTTACCAAAACGGGAAAAGCGTACACATAGTTTTCAAAACAATATTATAAAACTTTGATCTGCAAGCAGTTCAAGTTAGGAAGTAAATGTGAAGTAATTGCTATGAACAATATTTATACTCCCTATGAAGTATTTTGGGTGGTATATCCACTTTTTTTTTAATTTTATTATAAAATGTGAATAAATTTTATTATATAAGCTAAATCTATTATATATTTTAATAATTTATATTTTTATATTAATTTATACAATAATTTTTGAGAAATTCTCTTAGATAGCCCATTTTAATTTGTTCTTCACAAAAATAGTTCTTAAGGAAGAAAATGATCATAATAGGTTTTGTTAGAAGCTAAAATTTTTATTTATATGCATTTATACCCATAGGGTTAACTAATTTAGACTTTAGGGTTTAGAGTAAAGGGGTGAGTTTGGAGATAGGGTTTCAAATTTCAAAAAATTGCATTTATACAACTAGGGTTAACTCATTTTAATTTGTTCTTCACAAAAATAGTTCTTAAGGAAGAAAATGATCATAATAGGTTTTTTTAGAAGCTAAAATTTTTATTTATATGCATTTATACCCCTAGGGTTAACTAATTTAGACTTTAGGGTTTAGAGTAAAGGGGTGAGTTTGTAGATAGGGTTTCAAATTTCAAAAAAAAATTGAAATTTCAAAAAAGAAAAATGTTATTTTAGTCATTTTATTTTTTTAGTGCTATTTTTGTGACAAAAACTTAAAAGAGCTATTTAAGAGAATTGCCCATAATTTTATCTAATTTAAGAGTTTTAAATGTTGTTGATTATTAGTTTTTACTTTAAATAAATATATATTATAGAAATGCTATAAATTAGATATTAGAATGTTGTTATATTAAGCTTTTAGTAATAAAAGTTTTTTTATATATTAATTTTATGTTTTGAAAATAAAAATATTTATTTATTAGATTTATTAGTTAATTCTTATAAAAATAATTATTTTAGTTACGATTATGTGAAGAATAATAATATAAAAATGTTTATATTATTTAAACCGTTGTTATTCACTTTTACTATTCAAGCATATATCTTAAACTATTAAATCTATCTAAACCACATTTGTACAACTAGATCCGCTCAATCTATTCTTATTCTGCAAATCCTTGGTCCATTTTTCCATTTAGAACCTTAGATTAAAAGTTTGAAAGTATAATGGAAAAAGGTGGTTCCTCTTCCCACGTGGAGCTTCCACCGAGAACAGTGTCATTCAAAAAAATAAAATAAATGTATGTCTTTCATTTTTAAATAATTTTGATCTATACACAGTTAAAATTATTGAAAAATATATTGATATGCCTACAATTGTAATAATGCTCTAGAAACATGGATGTTTCACTTTTAGTTTTATTAATCTTTAAAGATAATACAATCTTCTAGTTTTGCATAAGTTTTATTATTTATCCACTATCTAATATATTGTTATTACTTGAATCAATAAAACAAAACTTATAAAACACCATATACAAAGTGGCCTTGTTTACTAGAAAACACCTTATGATTTTCTTAATAAATTTCTAAGTTATATTTTATAAATTTAAATATATCTATGATTTTTAGTTTACATAAATAATAATTTATATGACTTTTAATATACAAACTATTTATGTTTGTATTTAGTTCATGTAGTTATTAATATAAGATATTAAATAATAATGTTAAAGAGTATTTTTTTTNCTTGAATCAATAAAACAAAACTTATAAAACACCATATACAAAGTGGCCTTGTTTACTAGAAAACACCTTATGATTTTCTTAATAAATTTCTAAGTTATATTTTATAAATTTAAATATATCTATGATTTTTAGTTTACATAAATAATAATTTATATGACTTTTAATATACAAACTATTTATGTTTGTATTTAGTTCATGTAGTTATTAATATAAGATATTAAATAATAATGTTAAAGAGTATTTTTTTTTAAAAAGCACAAAATAATTATATATCTATGTTTAAATTAATTTTACTATATTTTTAACAAATAAATATATTTATGACATTATAATTTTTAAAATAATATTGTAAAATAATTTTTACTGTATTTTGGACTGTTTTCACTTTTACCATTAAATTATATCTTTTGGACTACTAGATCCGCTTGATCCATACTTATACCAATAGACCTACTTCGAAAACTCGTTAGACGCAACGCGTGCGACTCACCAGGGCCTAACGAGTTATCGAAGAAGCGGGAGAAGCTCAAGATATATTCAGGAGGAATTTTAGATACATTTACCTATTACGTTTATTAAAATTATAATCTAGCGAACTTAACAATATACATAATGTAGTCTCCTTATTAGTTAAATTTCAATTGTTCTTCAAGTAGTGTCTTCAAGTCCCTATATATGTAATTTCTTTGTTTTTGTTTTATATTTTATTAAATAAAGGTAATTCTATAATTTTATTTTCATCTTTTTTTCCTTTCTCAACTTTAGCTGCCACAACTTTTCTATTTTTAGACTTGAATCTTCATTTTTTATGATTTGTTTGTTTCATATACACTTTCTTTTTATCAATACCGAAATATGATAGATTTTTGAAGTAAAGACAAATTTTAAATTTGAAACTTAAAAACGTAATTTTTATTTATTTTTTAACCGCATATACTGTAAACGCTGTGGAACTGTGCCGCTTAGCGTTTTGGCGCCCACAAAATCGGTCTTTGTGGACGCCTTTCAAAACATGGCCGCTAGATCCTCTTGTTCTACTATTATTTCGCTCATCCAACTGATCTGCAAGATCCGCAATGTTTGATCTGCATGTATTAAAAAATTATCATGCCTAGAAAAGGGTTCACAAGAAAAACTCTCATTTAAGACAAGTATTAATTTTAGTGCACTTAGTGGAGAATCTATAGGAACTCTACTATAAAGAAATATGAAAAACTAATAGTAGAACAAAATACACTTACTATTTAAAATATTTTTAAGTGAAATTGTTGTATTATATATTATTTATTTTAAATGAAACTAAGAACCAATATATACTATTAATTCTTTAAAATTAAAATTCAATAAAAATTGATGTATTAGTTAATAATAAAACTCAAAACTGTTATACTATTTAACAAAAAACATTATTTTTATCATCCAAAATTAGAAATAGATTTAATTTTAAATCTCAAAATAGTTTTAATATATGTTTAACTTAATTGTCTATATATTTTAAATAATTAATTTAATTATGAAAATAAATACCAATATAAATCTGTATATAAATTATTTTAAATATGTGTACTGTTTTGGAGCATTTTTGTCCATCTTCACCATTTAAATACATTTTTGGACCGTTATATCTATTTGATCCACAATTGTACCGCCATATCAGTTTGATCCACTCTTTTTCCGCCCGCTAGATCCGCTATGCTTGATCCACTAGATCCACTATGCTTGATCCACTAGATCCACTATGCTTGATCCACTAGATCCGCAATGCTTGATCCACTAGATCCGCAATGCTTGATCCACTAGATCCGCAATCCTTGATCCACTAGATCCGCAATGCTTGATCCACTAGATCCGCAATGCTTGATCCACTAAATCCGCAATGCTTGATCCACTTTTCCCATTTGGATCTTATTTATCACATAATTTCTAGATTGACTTTCAGTTATGCACACATATTCCAAACAATGTTTAAAGACTTTCTTGTGGTGCTTCTGAAGTTTATTACTTACAAAATCCTTAAGGTGAGCTTCCTACTTTTCTTTCTCAAATTATCACCGCTGCAACCAACACATATTTTCAAGCATATCAGAAATTAATCTAGTCAATTTTTAACGGAAGTGACATATTTATGTGTTTACCTTTTTATCATAATATTGTATAAATATGTAATTTTTTCCAACATACAAAAGAGAAAAGAGAAAGGGAAAAATCATAATTAAGTAGTTACAAAAGAAAAAGATTCATGAAAAAAATAAACATGACATAAATCATGATTTGAGTATTAAAGAGTTTAGATGTATTTTACTATTTAGTCTCATTAATTTGGATTTTAACTTTCATCCACCAACTTATGTTTTTTAAAGAGTATTGTTGTGCTACTGTTTGGCGATAGACTATGTCAACCCAGAATTGTATTCTTGACAGTGTTGATATAATCATTAAAAGTCATTCGTCTTTCTTATTAGAAATTGAAATTTCATCAAACTCTCATAGAAAAATTCAATGGAGTGATTGCATGTCGAGAAGAATTTATAGTATAGCATCGTGACTCATGAGTAAGTCTTATAAAGAGAAAGGCTAGCGGTTCAAAGATTTTGAGATCATAAAGTAGTGAGAGAAATTTATATATTTGAAAAAAGCAATAGAATTCAGTTATTTGAATAGATAAACGATTTTCATTAAAAAGCTTTTTGTATTTCCATTTTTTAAATTTAAATTTTAAACCAATGCCACATGTCAATTTCTAATTTGCGAGGCGACTTGCGCTTTAGTATATAAACTAATATTGATCCCATGCTATACATGGGAATAATTTTGCTTATAAATAAAACCAAATTTGTAAAGCCAAATTTCAATCATACATAACTCATCATGACATGTATATTTTAACCTTGATTTACCAAGAGATGCATATTAACACATATAATTAATTAACCATAAACATATGAAGATAAATAGATTTGGTTAAAAATGAATTGATCTTAATTACCTTATAAAATATAAATATTACTTTGAAGCTTACTTTTCTATTTGACGTCTTCATGTCTTTTTCTTTAAAAACTTTTCCTAAATTGATCTGCAATTTATGCTAATACAGCTTATTATTCTCGTGATTCATTCATTCTCCATCTAGCTACAAACAAAAATAATATTACAAATTCAATGCAAAAATTAATGGTGGTGTAAGCGTATGTACCTTTTCTCTAAAGCCTTACTTATGATTCCATCTTGTTTGCTTTCTATCTTTGTTCTGATCGAAACTCCAGCAATACTCTAAACTGGTTCTTAAGGCATGATTATCCGGGTCTCTTAAGGGGGTCTCTTGCACTGTTCGCGGGCTCCACTAACTTGTGGGACCTGTGAACAGTGCAAGAGACGGTTCTTAAAACTCTTAAATAAGAACCGTCTCTTGCACTGTTCACGGACCCCATTGACACGTGTCGGTCCGCGATTGGTTTATTTTTATTTTTTTTAATCAGAAAAAGCAATAAATAAATAAAAAATAAATAAATAAAAGACCCCTTTTGGGGTCTCTAGGATAATCATGCTCTTATGAAGCTATGTAATGCTAAAATGACATCTGTTTACTTAGGATTTAAACTCAACCCTGGTCCTTTTAGTCTGTTTTGATTAACTGAGAAATTTTCAGATATTTGTTTCTAGATCTCATAAATATAAAAGAAGAAGAACATAGACAAAAGAAAGAACGTGGGTTTGTGGGAATATCTAGAAACCGTTAGATGGTTATGTTTTTAAGTATTATCTTTTTCAATTGTTTTTTTCAATTTGTAAATATTTATGATGTGTCAAAATTTGATAGGTAAATTGACTTGTGCTTTAGTATATAAGAGATGATCAGTTTAAGTACTATTATGATAAGTTGTTTTCTATGTTTTCAAAAAGTTTAAAGCGAATATCAAATTATTTATATATAATATATTTTTTATAAAAAATGTATATCTATGTTATAAAAAAATTTCTGAAACTCTGACCTATTATAAAAATATGTTCAAAAATATATTTCTAACTACATTCAATAATAATAGATAAATCAAATTATTTATAAATAAACTTTTGAAATCACTGAATATTTTCTTTTCGATTTTCCGAAACTCCTTTCACATCATACAAAAGCGGAAGGGAAAGAGAGGGATTCGAACCCTCGGTACGATTAACTCGTACAATAGATTATCAATCCAACGCTTTAGTTCACTCAGCCATCTCTCCTAATCGAAAAGGGATCCTATTAGACAAAAAGGCTTGAAAAATACCTTTTCCACTTTATTCTTAAAAAACTTTTTTATAGATTATTCTATATAATACTTTAATTATATATATTTTTCATTTTCTCTATTTTATTATATTATATATATATTATATATATATAATTTTTTATTATTATTTATATACTATTTGGTTAATATTTATTGAGATTTACCAAAAATGACCGAAAACTTTGTTTTAATTTAAAAGTATACCCCAAATTCAATCAAATGCAAAAGTAACCAAAATTTGTAGGAAAATTACAATCATCTGCTTATAACCAAACAAAAAACATGTAATCACTCTTACGATTATAACTCTGCAAAGTCTTCTGAGATTAGTGAAGTCTGCTCATGGTTTAATCTTATAAATAATTTATAAAAAATATTTTGATGGAAAATAAATTGGAATCATGTAATTATAAAAAAATTTAAATTATGTAAATTTAGATACACTAAAATTAAAGAACATTTCAATATAGATGAGTGAATATATGTTGTAAGACATGATTGTTCTCGGTTTAAGATTTGGTAACATATGTTGTAGTATTGTTTGTATTTTAGGGTTAGTTTTTAGAATCTTAAATTTTGTAAAGAAATTTAAATTTGACATATATGTGTTTAGTTTTGTATATATTAAATACTTTATAAGTTGAACTTAAGTATAGTGAAGTATTTATTGTTATTTAGTTACTTATTTGATTTTAAGATTTATCAGACTTCTTATCATATGATGCACTCCCAAGAAGTCTTCTGCGACGAATAATGAATTTAATGTTAGAAGACTTCTCAATAAGTTTTTTGAATCAAAAAAAATAATCTACTTGAAATTTTTGGCTCAGTATATAAAGAAAACTAGTATTTTCTAACTAGTATTTTCTCTCGTGATATGCACATGCATTCTTATATGTACACATATATTTTTAAATATAATATGTAAACTTTACAACGAAAAGAAATGTGAGGTTTATCAGTGATAAACTTTTAAAAAATTACTGTTTATATTTTATCAATATCAATATTAGTATTAGATATGAATTTCAAGCTCTTGTAAAAAGATGTTGACCATATTTTTGTAGAATAACTGACATTGTCTCTTGTAGTTTTTAGATCTTCTCTATGTGTATTTTTATCTTTCTTCATTTCTGATTGTATATTTACTTTGCAAAATTAGGTAACATTATATAAGAAAAAGAAAAACAAACGTGTATGTTACTCCTAAAGTAAACAAAAATAATATCTCTATACAATTTTAAAACATATATAAAATAAGAAAAACTAATCTGAGATCATGTATTCATCTAGAAAGTAGCCATGATTTCTTCTCATTTTAGTTACCATTTAAGTCCTACCTTTTTCATTCTAGTTGTCACCACAATTTCTTTCTTTTTCTTCTTCTCTTGTGGTGCTTTTCAAGTTTATTATTATAAATTCTTAAAGTGAGCTTCCAATTTTCTTTTCTCAAATTATCACCACTGCAACCAATACACATTTTCAAGCATATCAAAAATTAATCTAGTCAATTTTTAAAACGTTAGCGACCTAATCTATGATGTTTACCTTTTTCATAATATTGCATTAATATGTAGTTTTTTCCAACATACAAAAGAGAAAAAAGATAGGGAAAATCATAATTAAGTAAGTTAGAAAAGAAAAAAGGTTCATGAAAAAAATCAACATGACATAAATCATTATTTGAGTATTAATGAGTTTAGACGTATATTACTATTTAGTCTCACTAACCTGGATTTTAACTTTCATCCGCCAACTTTGGAAAAAGATGTTTTTTTAAAAGTATTGTTGTGCTACTGTTTGGCCACATACTATGTCAACCCAGACATAGAACTGTATTCTTGACAATGTTGATATAATCGCTAAAAGTCTTCGTCTGTCTAATTACAAATTAAAATTTCATCTCTCATATAAAGATTCAATGGAGCGATTGCATGTCGAGAAGAAACTATAGCATTGTGAGTCAAGTCTTATAAAGAGAAAGGCTAACAATTCAAAGATTTTGAGATCATGAAGTAGTGAGAGAAATTTTATAGATTGTTAAACAGTAATAAAATTCAGTTATTTGAATAGATAAACGGTTTTCATTAAAAAGCTCTTTATATTTGTATTTTAAAAATTTAAAATTTAAACCAATGACACAAGTCAATTTGTAATTTGTGAGGTGACTTGCGTTATAGTATATAAATGATTTATTATACATTCTTTCTTTTCCGCTCAAACGGCTGCAACCAAATGTGGTGTTTCTCACTCTAAAACTCTTTAAACTCTCGGTAATCTCTTTGAACTTGAAAATACCAAACTTTATAGGGCAATTCTTTTAAATAGCAATTTTTAAGTTTTTATCACAAAATAGCCCTCGAAAAAAATAAAATGACCAAAATAGCCTTTTTTGATTTTTTTTTTTTGAAATTTGAAACCACATCCCCAAATCCACCCTTTAACCCTAAACCCTAAGTCTAAATTAGTTAACCTTATCGATATAAATGCATATAAATACATTTTTAGCCTCTAATAAAACCTATTTTGGTCATTTTCTTCCTTAAGAACTATTTTGTGAAAAATAAACTAAAACGGGTTATCTAAGGGAATTTCTCTACTTTATATCAATTTATCATTTTTCTTATGTATTTCTCACTACTTTATCTTGTTTTTGCATGTTTTCGTTTCATCGTTTTTATCTTCCATTTCTTTAAAGTAGATCTAAAATTTTTGGATGTGTATATTTGTGAGCTTTATATGTTAGATTCGAAAGTTATAGATTTAATCTAATATGACTATTTTATTTATTATTTAAACATACAAAGTTTTATTTTAAAAGTTTTCCTATGTTTTGAAGCTATTTTAAAGTTTTGTATATGCATGTTTTCAGATTTGAGGACAAACAGACTTCTCGGAAGACTTCACGAGCAAACTTGTTGGAAGATTTCTTAATTCATACATTCAAGTTCTTGTAATCATAAACTATTATCTTCATTGTAAATTTTTTGTTAAGATTATGATTGTACAAATTAAAGGGGAAGCTTATAATAATATAACAGTTGCACAAGTTCAACATACAAACATAAGAATAAGTTTACAACACAATAATATAAGTTTCAAAACATAACAAACATAACAATAAGTTCATAACACAATAATATAAGTTTCAAAACATAACAAACATAATAATAAGTTCATAACACTGGATATATATATGACTTTGAAAATTACTTAAATCTCATGAAAGTTAAAAAATATATATTTGATATTGTTGAAGTTACTTACAACTTTTGAAAGTTTAAAAACATATATTTAAGTTACCTAACACTCTTGAAAATACAAGTTTTACAAAAACGAACAAAGAAAACTTCTCCAAAAGTCTTCTCCTAGCAGATTTCTTAAGAAGTCATATCATTAGCTAAAAAATATTAATAAATATAAATGTTTCAAACCTCATAATTATGACTAGTTAAACTATGAATTTCATCCATGAGCTCCAATATTGACTAATACACATGAATAAATAAGTTTTTTTTCTAAAGTCATTTTAAATTTGGAGAAAATAAAAGTTTAATAAACATTGACATAAAAGACTTCTTAAAAAGTTTAATAAACGTTGACATATAAGCCTTCTTAAAAGGTCTTTCTTCTTATGTAAATATTGACTTACTTTTATTTTTGAAATTTTCTTTTAATACCAAAGAAGACTTCTCCGATAAAAAAAGTTAGTTTTGCATTTGATCAAAGTTTAACATATATATGAATTTTCTAAAGAAGATTTCCAGAAAAGTTTTTTTGAGAAGACTTCTATTGAAGTTTTCTTACCGTCACATGAAGTCTTCAAAGCGTTGTAAAAAGGCTGTATAGGTTAGTTTTGCAATTGACCATGTTTGAGTTTTTAAGAGAATACTTTTATAGTCTTCTATCAAAACCATAACTTTGACTAGAATCCTGAAATAAAACCAAAGAAGACTCTTCCTCCATAAAACTTCTTAAAAAATCTTCTAAATAATATTAAATGTTTAATTCTTTATTGGAATTTGCAAAACTAACATACGCAGATTTCTTACGACACTTAAAATACTTTATATGACAGTAATAAAACTTCTACATAAGTCTTCTCTATATGACTTCTCCGGAAGTCTTCTTTAAAAAGTTAAATATTTGTAAAACTTCGATCAATTGCAAACCCCAACATGCTTATCAGAGAAGACTTCTATAGAAGTCTTATCTATTTTTTTGGTTACAAAGAAAATTTAGAAGTTTAGAAGTCTTCTACGAAAAATAAACAAAATAGTCAATTGCAAAACTGACCTACCATTGACCATAAAACTTCTCGAGAAGTCTTCTCCGCGAATAGATCTGAAAAAACAAAAATCGTACCTACAACCTGTGAGATGTCTTGCTTAACTTCTCCAAACACACAAAACTTCACCACAGAAGATACCCACTCGTTATTGACCAGGAATCAAGAAATTTAGTGACTCCAATAAACTCACAAATTTTATAACCGAAATGTTGGGTTTTTGAGATGAAATTAGTGAGAAAGTGAAAAAGAAAGAATTTGTGTGAATAAGAAATGATGATAGAAAGAATATATCTCGATTTCTCGGTGCAATTAGAGGTTGAAGTTGGTTGTTCATGGTGGTCGGTGTATTGATGACAATGATTATATTATAAATATTTGATGAGATGAGGATGATTGAGTAAAACACTAATTTTTGGGGAAATAATGGTATTTCTGTGAATAACTTGAACTTCTGGGGTGAATAGAAAAAATAAAAGTTCTAAAAAAATAGAGGTCATATTTGCATTTGACTTTAAGTATTGAATCAAGGAGTTGAGAGAATTCAAGATTTTAGTAAATCCAAGAAAATCCAAAATTTAAGTAAATCTTAAAAAGATTTGTTACAAGTTTTAAAGGGCTTTGAAGAAATTTAAGAGTTTTTGAAAAAATATTTTAAATTTTAGATATTAATTTTAATAATATTTTATTTTTAAAATTACTATAGTTTGACATATTATCGTTTTATGAAATATATAAATAAAAATTGATTTTCAAAGAAGTTTTTTTATTTTTTTCATTCAAATAGTTTGCGTTTTTCAAAATGTGAAGTAAATTTTCTTACTTTGAAAAATAATTTCAAATACTATTATAGGAGGTGATAATTCAATCATTGTTTTATCACTATAAAATATCATCCAAACCCCATCAAATCCCATTTGATAGATTTAATTTACAAAATCCACATTTTCAATAAGCTGGTATTTTAGAGAATTTATACAAATGACTAATCTAATAAGTTTGAATTTTATATATAATTTATAAATGCTATAATACAATAAGAGGAATTTTGAAAAAAAATAAATAAAATCCTCTCAAATCCTTGATCTAATAAGACTCCTTAAATATCTTTTTGTTTCTTAATATTTATAATTTTCCGACTGAAAATATACATTTAGGATAACAACATAGTATATATTTTTGGTCAATCTGTTTAATTTTGCATCCTTCTGTTTTTAAATTTTTATTTTTCTTATAATTCAAAACAAAATTTTAAGATAGCAACACAATATATATAGAAATTGTTTTTTATTTTAAAATATTTTTATCATTTTTATCCTAATATATATTATATTACTTAATAATAAATTATCCAATCTAATTAATAAATCTAACTATTCACTAAGGTGTCCCTCCAGAGACATCCAGTAAAAAAACTATTAACGAAGAGTAGTTACAACTTTAATCATTTAAATTTTGAATCAGAAATGAAAAATCAATTTGTAAATAATAGAAACAATGATAAGTTGTTAAAAAATCTAGAAAAGGAAGCCAAGAAAAAAAAAACTGAGGTTGAAGACAGTCAAGAGAGAAAATTGTCAATAAAATAAAAATAATTTATTTACTAATTCTAACAACACTTAAAATTATTGATATTTTCTAAATAAATGTTAGTTAGTATGAATAATGTCAAACTATTTTTTAATTTCAAATTTTATCATAATGATAATTTTTAGATATTTATAATTATCATAGCCACTATATGTTATATTATTATTCAGATTTATATTTATTTTTTATTTAACAAATATATCAAGAGATTTCTCATATTGAATATTTTAGATAACAACACAATATATAAAAATTACATTTTCTTTTTTTAAATATGTTTTTCTTCTTTTTCTGAAACTTGTTTCCTAAATCATAATTAATTTATGGTCAATTATATAAAATTTATATAAAGAATAAACTTAAATTTTTAAATAAGAAAGATATGGAATTTAACCGCTCTTATTTTTATTGTGGAAACTCAAAAGTTAAAAATCACTTCATACATAATAATAGTAGATATAGATAAATATCCAAACAAATCTACGTCAAGTAGACCAACCAAGAAAAACCGGTTAAACCCGGAATTTAATTAAATTCAAATTATAGATACACTTGAGAAAAAACTAAAATATAACCAGAAAATCACATTAAACCAAAAAAAAAGCACACTTAACCGAACAGAGTGATTTTTATTTAATATAAAGTTCACTGGTGACAAACTAAACCGGATTGGAAAAACCTAGAAAACTACTCACAATTTTAACATGAAAAATAAATAGCCGTCAGAAAAAAAACTTGAGAAATAAATTAGGTATTAATTCGCAATTCAATTTCTACCTTTCGAAAAGAAAAGCAAACAACAGCCATTGGAGAAGGTTTAGCCACTATCATCCTCTTCGCGATTTCTTCGTCCTCTTCGTTTCTCTGCATATCTCATCCATTTCCCCCCTTCCTTCCGAAACCGTTAGTATCTCATTTCCATCCATCGATTTCGACTCAAAAGCCACCTCAATTAGGGTTTATGTTCGTTGATTTGGAAGCTGCGGCTACAATTTCTTAATTATTTCACGGTTTTCTCCATAGAATCTAGAGTTTTCTACTCCTTTTGCGAGTTTGGCCATAGAATCTAGAGATTATTCTCCTTCATATATTCTTTGAAATGGTGAAGGTTTTGCATTTCATATATTCTTTAAAATTAGGGTTGGAGAGTTGAAAAGGTTATACTTTATTCTGACCTTAGCTTTACGTTTTGAGACTTTTCATTGATTCTCCTTTTTATGGTGGTACTAGGACTTGTCTGGTTGCAGTAGTTTATATACACTTCTTATTGAAAGATTATGGAAAATGCATGTTTTCTGATTTTTATTATATTATTATATGGTTAGGTAACGATGAATGACAAAGGAGATAAGACTTGTCCTCTATGTGCTGAGGAGATGGACTTTACTGATCAGCATCTCAAACCTTGCAAATGTGGCTATGAGGTTGGATCTTACATTACAACCACTTCCTCTTGTTTTTTTTTTGTTACTCTCCGAGCATGATGTTTTGGGTTCTTGTTACTAGTTTGAAATCAAATTCCACCTAAGAGTGTATGAATTTGTTTGAGTTTGAGAACCTAAGAGTCATTTAAAGATTCTGACTTTCAAGTTAGTTTTCTATGTGTATATGTATTCACTCAAGCATGTGTGGAACAATGTTCTGCTGCAAAAGCAACTTGATCTGTAGTCTTGAAAATCCACACCCTTTCTTAAAATTTATGTTTACGATTTACATGACCCAGTCTTTATCTTGTTATATGTTCATTTATGTTTTGATTCATTTACTTTAAATATATGTCCTTGGTGCAGATATGTGTTTGGTGTTGGCATCGGATTATAGGGATGGCCGAGAAAGATAAGACAGAGGGTCGCTGTCCTGCATGTCGCACCCCTTATGATAAGGAAAAGATTGTTGGAATGACAGTTAGCTGTGAAAGGTAGATCTTAAGCTGAAAACAAAAGATAAAAAATAATCTTGTTCTTCTTATGCGTGTAGAAACTTGTCCTTGTTGTTCTGATAATTCACCAGGTTGGTTTCTGAACTTAACAGTGACCGGAAAAAATCACAGAAGGTGAAGCCTAAACTTTCAGAGGGAAGGAAAGACCTAACTGGTGTGAGGGTCATCCAAAGAAACTTAGTTTACGTTATGAGCCTGCCTCTTGATCTGGCAGATGAAGATGTAATTCCATCATCTATACTAATCTCCTTGAAAAGAACTCACATTTTTCCATCTCATTAACACGAGATGTAAATGCAGCTTTTTCAGAGTAGAGAATACTTTGGTCAGTATGGGAAAGTCGTAAAGGTAGCATTGTCTCGAACGGCAGCTGGGGAGATCCAACAGTTTCCAAACAATACTTGCAGTGTGTATGTTTTCGTATTTCCTTTCACATAATATCAATGGTATCTAGTTGTGGATGAAATACTATTTATGATTCCATAAAGTTGAGCAGAACCCCTTCTTTTCTCAATCGATGTTTCACAGATATATTACTTACTCCAAAGAGGAGGAAGCAATTCGTTGTATCCGATCAGTACATCTATTTGTTTTGGATGGTAGAACTTTGAAGTATGTGATGTTTCCTTTTCTTTTTAAGATTAGTTACGGTAGGTTATGGTTCAATTTCTGAATATTTCTGGATGTCGTTAGGGCATGTTTTGGGACCATGAAGTACTGTCATGCGTGGATCAGAAACATGGTGGGCAAATATTTGTTTTTTTCGCTCAGTTCTCTTTAAGAACGAGCATACAAGCCTAATTGCTTTTCGTTTTTTTTTTTCTACAGCCTTGTACCAATGTGGAATGTCTTTATTTGCATGAGATTGGTTCCCAAGAGGATAGTTTCACGAAAGATGAGACAATATCAGCGCACATGAGGTAAAGTAACTAAAACGATGGTTTCAGTTAAGCTCGGTAGATTGTGGTTGATTTCTTAATTTTCTTTGATGCTGATAGTAAGCTCTCTTAGTAAAGTATATTTTAGTTAAACTTTTAGACCCAGACGTGAATCTTTTCTAAATCTGATTTTATCTTAGCTTTCATGAGCTGGCAGGGATTTGAGTTTGCATCAGTTCCTTGCTCTTGCATATATGTTGTTTCGATCTGATTCTCTTGTTATTTGAAAAGGAAAATTATTGAAGAAATTACTGCTGCGGTGCCTAATTTTCCTCGGGGTTCAGGGAGTATGTTACCTCCACCAGTGGATGATTATGTTGATAATGTGTCTATCCCAAGACAAATTCCAAAATGTGTCTTGAATGTAAGTTGCCAGCCCTTCTTGGAGACTCTTTGATATTCTTTCTGCTGTCAGCGTATTCATGAATCATGATGCGTTTATGTATGATTTTTTCTGCTTTTGGCTTCTTCTTTCTTCGGCATTTTTACCTTTGCAGAATGCACAGAGTGTTGTTAAGACTTCTCCCCCAAATAGTAGCAACGGCCGATCTGTTAGTCTTCCTGCTGGAGCCTTATGGTACAGTAGACTCTTGTGTATATATTTCCTTTTTTTAGTTGTGTACCTACTTTGTCTGTAACTTGTAACTGGGTTTTCAGGGGAATGCATGCTTCAACCAAGTCTTCCATACCGAGTATACCATGTTCGGGGGAATCCTTAAGAGTTAAAGCTGTCACAGTTTCATCTGCGGTTGCAACAAATTCAGTGAAGGTTTCTGCATCTCATAGTGATGTATCAATGAAGCCAGCATTAGAGGATAATCATACATCATATGTGAATGGCTTGAAATCGCAAGAGCTATTGGATAATAAGACTGAGTTTCCAGAGCTTTCCTTGGTTAATAGGACCCAGGCCAGTAATGGTAAGGCATTAGTTTCTGCATCTCATAGTGATGTATTAAAGAAGCCAGCAATAGAGGATAATCATATTTCATATGGGAATGCCTTGAAACCGCAAGATCTATTGGATAGTCAGACGGATTTTCCAGAGCTTTCCTCGGTTAATAGGACGCAGACCAATAATAAAGCATTAGTTTCTGCAAGTGTGGATAACACTAGAGCTCTTAGTGTGCCATCAGATTGCACGAATTTTCCAGAGCCTACTTCTCAGTCTTGTAGATCCATGCTGTCCAATGGTGACAAAAATATTAATGGAGGGAGACAGAGTGTATGCAGAGACGCTGTGTCAGTGGGTTCAGATAGTGTTGTGGATAGCTATGGGGGGCTAACAAGATCTGACAGTTCACATGTTGATCACGTTGCCTTAAAGTCGTCGCATATAGAAGTGTCCCGAGACTCTCTACAGCATTGTGTCAATGAAACTAGAGAAGTTCAGCTATTACAAAAGACTGGTATAACTAAGGCAAATGATGTCGTTGTCTGGAGAGAAGAAGTTAATGCGGGTACTGATTTGATGTCTCCGTTGGTAACAAATCGGCATCTTCTAGCGGAGGATGATATATCATCATTTATTAGAGAAAGACTCAAGGATCCGGAAGTGTTTAGCTGCCAGCCCATTGCGACCAATAAAGCTAGTTTCCTACGTACTATGCAGCCTTCGTCATCCCAGTATAAGGCTGAGCATGATGAAACTAGGAGTATGTTTTTATCCTCCTCGGCTGACAGCAGAGGAAGTAATATAGTTTCCATCTCACATGGATATAACGAGATGCCGCAGAGCGAGCCCGGTCCTTTAAATGGCAGTCTTAAACATTCTATGTTGTTTCCTGACAGAGCAAGGGACACCCAACCAAATGGACATTTTGGCGTTGACTCACAGGGGAATTCTAGGAATGAAATAGATGACAGAATTGCAAGCATAATGTCTTTAGATCTTGATGAATACTTTACATCACCTCATAACTTGTCGAAGCAACTAGGAGCAGGTGACGTAGAGACCAGGTCTCGTAAGCTAGCTAGTTACTGTGAAGTTCAGAATAATCAATCCCGGTTTTCTTTTGCAAGGCAAGATGAATCAAAGGATCAAGCTTTTAGATCGTCTAACGTCTTCAACCAGAGACCCCATGGCAGTGATTTCTACCAAAATTCTTCAGAACGGCAGAGTCGTGATATGAATATGCTTGGAATGTATAATGATATTTCATCCAGTTATCTCAAAGGAATGGATTATGTCACGCAAAACGGTACTTTACCCTCGTCCTACAAACCTCCTTGTGAGTGTGATTTCTCATCCTTTTACCTCAAGCATCTAGTCTTCTAGCTATATATACAAAGTATGCTTTTACTTTATGTTTTCTTATACTGGACCAAGCTGGTTATTTCTGGTTGATGGTTATCGGAGTGTTAGTGTTAATAATGAAATGAATATACAGCTCTTTTTCGCCGTATCTCTACTATTTAGCTGATGCTTTTCTTTGTTATGATGATATTATGCTTCTGGGATATCGACTTGGCTATGTTCTAAAAGCATATATGCCATAGTGCCTGCGTGTTATTGACCATTCGTGTAAAAACTTATTCTCCTTTGCTTTGTTTTTTTGTCTTGTAGCTGTTGCAAGATCTCCGGTTACAGCGCCACCTGGATTTTCTGTTACAAGCCGACCTCCTCCTCCTCCAGGCTTCTCATCAAATGGGAGAGATCAGCAGACATTGAATGGCTTTTCAGGTAGTTTATATTTATATTTAAATTCCCTTCTCATTGGTCTTTTTTTTTTCTGATATGTTGCTCGTATAAAAATTGAAAATTGTTGTCATTATGTGTAGGGAACCATCGTTATTCTGAAGCACCAGTGTACAACACCTCATATCATCAGTCACTTCCAATTGAAAATAATGGTGGTGTCAGGGATGTTGAGTTTTTCGATCCTGCGATTTTGGCTGTTGGTCAAGGCTTTGAGAATCCAAGCCTAGATTACAGATCAAACTTTCAAGGAAACTCAAACATATTTTCAAAGGAGACAAAGCTTCAACAACAACAACAACTGGCAATGCAGAACCCCTTGTCTTCACATCAAAACTGTAGACTCACTGATTCTTTGGGTGGAATGACATCAAGGTTTATGGATCAATCCAGAAATGTGGCATTGCCTAATAGCCACTGGGATGGGTTGAGTAACGAGATCCAAAGTCAAAACAGGTTCCAGAGTGAGAGATTTATTGGGTCAACAAATCGGATGAATGGTTACAATGGGACTTTCAGGATTTAACACCATTTGGTAGAACCAGTGAGCCACCCTTAGATCGCCTCGACCTTTTAATCTTAGCGTCTGGTTACTTTGAAACTGAGCCAAAAGAGAGGTGGTTGTAAAAAATCTTTAGGAGGTTTATTATGCATTTCTTTATTAACATTTCATTTGGTTTTGAAATATGTCAAATCTGATTTTCCATTATGAGTTTACATAAGATTTTGTCTTGCATCCTCAGTTGATTTTTTTTTTCTTTTTAACAGATATTAGCTTTCGTTTTAATACCATATAATTTCAAGTTGTATTATAAAACCATTAGTTGACATAACAAACCCATAAATCTAGTAACTAACACCTATTTTCAACTTGTATTTTAAAACCATTAAGTTGACTATATAACATGAGTTTTGTTAAAAAGTGTGTTGTGGCAAAACATATGACTAGGTAGTAATTATTAATCACTCACTAATGGAGATGTGTTGTCTCTACTACCCAAAGAGGTCGTGAGATGTTTAAAGTATTCTATTACACCAACTAAATCCTAAATGCAGAAGATATTATCAAGTTGTGAGGAGACACCTCTTTGATTCGGTTATAAAATAATGTTACATATTGTTTAATGAATGGACCCATAATGTTTCTCAATCGTCTCACGTTGTCTCATTTTGTACCACTAAAAAATACAATAGTTTATATTAAGGATTCTCCGACAAGGTAGGTCATCATTAGTATTTATTTGCTTTTATGCCTTTGTTGCCCTCTTCCTGGTGACTACCACAAAATATACCTTACGCAAATTGCGAGAAAATTATAAAAATAATTTTATAAATTTAATGTGTTTGGTACACGGTCAGAGAAATAGTCTTTTACTTATCGTATTTAATTCGACAGAAACAAAACCATATCTTTTACATGGCTCCAGTTTTGGCTTAACCATAGAAAAACTCCAAAGAATTTGGGTCATATTTTTGTCATGTTCGTCCATAATTCACGCCACGTAATTCTCAAAATTTTGTGATAGGTTTGAGGTAATATTAATAATAGAGAAACGGCAAATATCTACCAAGACCTTAAAATGGATATTTTGACCAAAACACTATACAAAAAAATGATTCAAATAAATTTCTTCTACCTTTACTTTATATATATATAAATAAATATTTAAATAAATAATACAAAATGAAAATATAATTCAATTCGACTTTCTGTTTTAATTTCTTTTTTGAAATTTTCTTTTTAAATCCAAAATTATTTTTAAATTATTTTTATGATTATTATTTAAAATTTTAAATATTAATTTTTATTTAAAGTTTTAAACTTCATCTTTGAAACCCACTTTTCAAATCTAAAGCATAAATTTAAATTATTTATAAAATAAATATATTTTATCTATTTAATAAAATTTATTTTTATTATTTTGACCATTGTATTTACGATAAAAGTAACTTTTAAATGCTATTCTAATATTTTTTCATTAAGATGTATTTAACCTTGCATAATAATTCAATTAAACTAGCTAAACTATATATTAACCAAGCAGTAATAGTTTGTGTAAAGCTCCAACAGCTTAAATGGATCTTTTATACTGGTTCACTTAGTTTGTGGATACTATTTTGCGCAATCGACGATACATTAATTCGACGATACATTAATTTTTTAAAGATTAAGAGTTCTTGTTTACTGATTATGTAATCATAAAATGATTTTTCCCCGTGTTTTATCTTCATTTACACAATAATACGATTCACTTTCCGATAGATCATGTATCCTTCTACTACTCTAGCCCAAATACATTTAATTTCGGAGTTCTAAATGAATATGTGACCCAAAAAGTAAATGTACTCTGATGATATAGATAATCAAATCAATTATATTAAATTTTTTCATATACCACAAACTGAGATGTTACTATTAACTTCTCCTCATATAACACAACATCTTCTTTACGCACCACGACACGTCTTAAGATGCCTTTTGGATCAGAATTGAGATGTCTAACTAGATCTGATACCACTTATAAAACTTCAACCATGGATAATGATTCTCTCATGCCCGCATACTGAATTCATTATATGCGACATACGGTGCATTAATTTTTTAGAGCATCGAAAATTTTGTTTATTAACCCTGCAATCACCATATAAGCTTTCTTCGTATTTTGTCCTCATTCATACAATATCACGAATTACTTCGGATAAATTACCCATTTTTTAATTATTCTAATCGAAATACACTTAATTTTAAAGTTCTAAATGAATGTGTGATTAAAAAAAAAAATATATTTTAATAATATAAATATCCAAATTTATTTTATTAAGCATTTTTATATATCATAAATGGAGATGTTACAATTTGATGGTAAAGTTAATTTTAAGCAAAAACATAAACCTGTACCGAAACTAAGCTGATGTTGTTTGTTCAAACAAAGATGAAGAAGTCACGTCCTAAATTTCATTAGAAAATCTAGAAAGACTAATGGTCGTTACTGTTTTTTTTTTCCTGGGAATTTTGTTAGATTTTGATTCACATTTTTGATGATAACAAAACTAAACTATAGATTGTGATAATTTAAATCCAAACTAAGCGTATCAATTTCTAATTATTGTATCAATCATATAAATCACTTAATAAATATTAAGCTAAAATTTTACTGTAACTACCGACATCCGCAAACTCTTAATTACACGTTTGAACCAGTGAGGCTTTTAGTCGTTTTAGTGTTGCGGTGAATCACATGATTAGAAACATCGCAAAAAAAAATGTATTCAAAGGATTGTCGGCTAAAGATAGTGTAGTAATCCTACTTTATTTGAAAAAATGATAATAATATGTTTAAAGAAACATGTGAGTTAAGATTACTGATAAAGGCATATGATTACGAGTCGTAGGAAAGGACCATTTCTGAAGTAATGTGGATAATAATTTAAGTTTCTTTAAGACATCACATCTCTTACTGAATATCATTACATTACCCCAACGGTAGATAGACTTTGAGATTTGATTTGACAGAACAAGAGATCGAGAATCTCTTATTTTGCCTTTTAGCTTTGACAATAGGCATAACAAACAACTACACACAAAAAATCTTTAAACATTTGATGACTAAATATTAAACAGAAATTATATATTTTTAAAAAATATAAAAGTCTTCTAGGCTAGGGTGTTCCTACATGTGGACGTATTGTTTTGTCAAACATTTTAAATGGTAAATTTAGACGTTATAGCATCCAGTCTAAAAGTTAAACCAGTTTATACTATGATAGTACTTTTGTGGTTGTACTATATAATACTCCACAAAAGTTTATGGGAGTATATGGTTAGGTACTACCATATGCACAACTCTCTATCGTATGTAGTTAAGTTACTATATTTGACACGTGACTTTAGAATATAAGTATTTGTTTTGGTCATATCCGAATATATGTATACAAATAGAAAGCTAATGTTTTCTCCACGAAGCCTTTGGGGTTCGGAAGAGGCAGCCAAAGTTGTCGCATCCTATCACTATCTCTCTCTTTACTGTTGTTCTTTTCAATTATTGCTATTAAATATATCAAATAATCAATTCACATAACGACAGAAACCCAATTCTCAATTTATTTTATTGGAAAAATCTGTTACACCAATAATAAACATCATGGCTACACATTTATAAAAAATAATGTCTCTAATTACAATCTATATAGTTAGTATGATACTATGTATTATGTAATTAACATCATAATGATATTTTATTTGGTAAAAATGTGGATTGGACATATGAGATCAAAGGTTGGAATCTGAAAATTGAATATTAATAAACTGATCTATTTCAAATATAAAACCAATTCGATTTAATTGATTCAATTTAATTTATTTAATCTAATTTTAACTAATAGTTTTTAAATAGTTTGAATTAGTTGAATTGGTTTTATTTTTATTTTATTTTCATTTTAGATTTAATCAATTTTTTTATTTAGGTAGAATCGATTTTTTAAGTATTGGATTGGATTGCCATATTCTAATGTTCGGTCTACTGTTTCAACAAAAAAAACATTTTATAATGTTAACAATACAATATATATTATGTTAATTATATAGTTTCTATAGTTAATGATATATGTTATATAGTTTAGATGTGTAAATCTACCGACAATTATTTTTCCTTTTTATGTTATTTACAAAACTTTTGCCTTCCAGTTTCCAAGAGTCTTCTCCTTGCCAATATACCCGGAAGAACAGTTTTCAGATTGACGATAAAGAAAAGCATATCCCATTTTATAAAGAATCCAAAAACCATAACACACATTGTTTTAAGGCTTCCTCTGTAGGTTAAGGTTGTGGATAAAAGTAACCAAGAGAGGAGGCATTGTCATTAGGAGGTTGTTGTCGGAAATTAGAGAATCCTGATGATGCTGCTGCAACTGAGAACAACTGTTGTTGTGCGCCTGGTGGTTGCGGTCTCATGGCGCTGGTTTGGCCAGGTCCTTGCCATCCCCAGTTACTCATCATACCTCCTCCTTCACCTTCATTTCTCTTCTCTGTTGCTCTTCCCTGGAAACCAAAACATAACAAACAAACAAACAATGTCTCATTGTATGTTTTTTACATAGTTTTTGTCTTTCTTACACTTCATATGTTTTTTACCTCGACGGGATTGTTATAACCGTTCCAGTAAGCGCGATGGTCCGAGGAACCACAAGGAAGAGGTGCATTCACCGGCTTTCCCATGAACTCATTACCTATCTGCAGCGTTGTAAGACAATAAGAAACGTTTTCAAGAATTTTTCAGAGATTGGTGTTGAGAAACTACCGTTAAACTAACTCCACGCTGAGTTTCATAAGTATTAGAAGGGTAATGAAAGAGCCTTCCGTTTTGCTTTGACGCACTCCCCGGGGAAAGAGACATCCCCAAGCTGAGATCAAGCTTGTCATCATGGCCACCTTCATAAAGAAAAGAAACCAATCAGAAGCTGTTTACTAGATTAACGATGAAAGTATACACTAGATTATGTACGTTACCTTGGTTATTGGTCTCAGAGTTAATCTCATTCTGGTATGAGCTCAGCTCGAAGTTGGTAACTGCTTCCCTACCATTAGAGCTTATCGCAGCCTTATCATAAGCCCTGTTTTCAAGAAGAGAATGTTCAGAAAGAGATAAAACTCTAGTGAAAGTTATTCTTAAAGAGGTACAAAACTTCAAGAAAGAAAGTATTATTTTTCTGGCAAAACAAGTAAAAAAGACTCATGATCATTGTTTAATATGACCTTGCAGCTTCTACTTCGCTGTCGAACAGGCCAAGGTAAACATACCTGCAATTCAACCATCTTAAAATCCCCAACATTTTGAACAATCACCACTTTTAGTTTCCATTACTTAAGGCACCATTCCTAGTGTCATTGAACATTACTTCTAAGTGCTCAGATCAAAGAGAAAAAGTTGGCTCACTTTTTACCAAGGAACTGACCCATCCTAGCTTCCCATCTCCCACATTTGTGTAATGTAACTCCTCGATACTTGGAGCTCCCCCGAGAGAAGCCCGTGCTTTGACGACGGAGTATGTGCACAAACTCTTCCTTACTTAAGTTTTGAACCTGTTGAGACGGGTAAACACTCAATAACATCCCCATAAAAGAAAGATCAACACATGTTTTAACCAAACCTGTTTCATATCTTCCTCGTAATCGCCGAGAGTGAAGTTGATATCAGCATCAACTCCTCTAAATTTGATAGCAGCTCGATCATAAGCTCTATATAAACAAGATCACTCATCTAAATAGTCATATATAATCCAAACAGAAAAAATGCTGAAGAATTATAAAAAGCTTTACCTAGCTGCGGCATGAGCAGTGTCAAAACCACCTATACGTGAAAATCAAGAAGATTGTTAAGATGAAATCATTCTAGCAACAATCATAAAAATTATTAAATCTTTTTGTGTTACCTAAATAGACTTGTTTTCCACAATCCCTGCAAATAATAAACCAAAAACAGAGTTTTTGATTTTAATCAATTTTCACAAAGTATATATAAAAGCTTTTAATTTTAATCAATTTCAGAAACTAAAATAAAAAGTTCATTTAATGAAATTTAAAGTTTTTGATAGTCTTTACCATATATGTGACTCCCATCTACCAGTTCTTCTGTAGAAGGTAACTCCTCTGTACTGCGAACTCCTTGACCTCGGTCCTCTCCGACTCTTTTTCACCGGAGCCGGCGCCGGCACCGGAGCCATTAAGTTTGTTTCTCCTTGGCTCGAGCCAGCGAAAGAGAGATCTATCCAGCTTCTAGAACTCGATCCTCGTAGATGTCCACAGTCTCCAGCCACCGGGAAAAACTCTTTAGTCACGGCGGTGCTTTCATCTCCTCCTCCGCCACCGCCGCTGCTTCCGACTTTTAATATATCGAAATTGAGAGTGAAGGCGCGAGTTGAGGAGTCGTCGTCGTCTACGTCAGCATTGATGACCGACGACGTCGACGTCTCTGACCGGTTCCCAGAACCATCTGATGTTTTTCGATCTGCGTATGAGTCACCGTGCTGAGTCGACTCGGGGGAGTCAGCGTCGAGGTTAAGATCCAGCATCTTGTCTCTGTCGGAAAAGTTTTCAAAAGATCGACAAGAAAACACTGTAAAGTCTGTTGGTTTTCGACTGGCCAGCACGATCACATGATAAGAGAGTGAGATGGTCGTAGTCGTTCTACGGCTAAGAGAGAGAGAGAGAGGAAGAGAGAGAAAAAGGTTTTTAAAAAGCTCTAACGCTCTAGCGACATTGGATATCGAATTGTTTAGAAAACGCGGAGAAGGATGAGGAGGAGAAGTTTCATCTCCGGGAAAAGTTACCGCCGGCGAGAGACTGTTAAAGGGAGAAGAACATAGAGAGAGAAAGAGAGGAGGGGAGACGTGTGAGGGAACATTTCAGACACATTCTAGGAGGAGGATCAATATTTATAATAAAATAAAATTGTAAATATATATGTTATATCGGTAATGTGTATAACGTTATATTGTTGTTGGTCCTTTTTTGGCAGTGATCTTTCTTTTTTTTTTTTTTTTTGAAACCCAGGTTGCCGGTCCTTATATTCGTTTTATTACAATTAAAATCCGGTACGCACTGCTTTCGGGTCAATGCTTTGGTTTGTGACCTGGCTTCCCCGGCCACAAGTACTTTTTATTGGTTTGTGAGACACTGCCGTCCATTTTAAGTAAGGATATAACTAGGGTTAGGCCTTTCTGGACCTAAGATACACATCAAAATTTCAACGGAATTTCGATCATAAACATATATATATATATATATTTTTTAAACTAAATACATTCATTAGTTTCGTCCATAAAATAATCTAGAAAATTCTATAAACCATTGATGATAGCCAGAACAAAACAGAAATTAGACTACATACATTCAATTATTCAAATTTTACCTTAAAACAAATTCTGTTAAAGAAAAATCGGTTGAGAGAAGAAGATAAGGGAGCATGCCCTCCCCCTTCCCCATCTCTGGTGGACACGGCATCAACATGATTAGAAAGTCAAGACATCACGATGCATGCATGTCCAAGATCGGCTGTTGGGGATAGATTACATCTACTCAGCATAGGTCCATTTAGTCGAGATCTCGGCTGGTGCAACCATGGGAAGAGACATTGGAGAGCTGAGTGAGTCTGATGATAGAGAGCTGATTAAAACGTGAATAAGGGGATAAATGTGCTGCTGAATGGACCAACTTAGGAGAGGAGCTTGAGGCTATTGATCTTGAATTGAACCTGAGCAAAGGAGGACTTGGAGAACAAGTTGAGCTAGAGCTTAATCAGGACCTGTCAAGCTGTTGGACTGGACCAGTTACTAGATCAAGATCCAAGGCACAAAGAGAAACTCTTCTACACGTTCAAAATCGTGGGAAACAAATCAGAAGGAGAAAGCCAAGACAAACAAGCATATTAGTTTAATTTATTTGCTTGTAATTGATTTCACTTAAAATACTGATGAAAGCCGGAATAAAACAGAAAACTAGACTACATACGCTCAATTATTCAAATTTTACCTTAAAACAAACTCTGTTAAAGAAAAATCGGTTGAGAGAAGAAGATAAGAGAGAATGCCCCCCATCTCTGGTGAACACGACAGCAAAATCATTAGAAAGTCAAGACATCACGACGCATGCATGTCCAAGACCGACTGAGATCCGTTACCATCAAAGTTATTCCTCACCATGAACTACCTCCACCACTGCCAACCGCTACCCCGATGACTAACTTGCAACTCTGGCCAGCTCCGTCGTCCTCTAACAAAGGCTACAACTGATCATTGACGGGCCACCCAAGCATAAACTTTCTTAGGGAGCCTCCACTGGAGAAGCCTTTTCGATCCACCGTGAAAGAGATAAACATTATCCAAACTACCAGACAAAGACTTTCCTGTCGCATTTCTCAAGATCTAAGATGAGGGAGACGACCACGTTTTATCGTGACTGACTCCGGTGGCTCAAATAGCCACATGAGTCGGTTGATCTTGTTACATATTAAAGTGAATTAGTGTAATTTTTTATATGAATCATTGCAATTGTTTCTATGAATAATTGCTACTATATAAATGAAACTTTGCAACTATTGGTGTTTGCAACCTTTGGTAATAATCATATTGATAATTGCAACCTTTGGTGACTAACACTAGTAAGAAAAGGATATAGCCACATTTTTTTCCATATCTATAAGCAAAATTTTAAGCTATATGAACAAATTCTACAAAATGCTGCGAAAAAATCGTAACTATATGATCGTAACAAAAAAGTATCGGGTCAAAAATCATAGTTTTTTGTTACGATTTTACTACGAAAATTACGTAGCAAGAAAGCTATGTTTTGCCATGAAATATTTCGTGGCAATTTTTAGCTACGAAATCAAATATAGCTAAAATGTTGCTTATTTTTTTTTAAAAAAAAATAAATCATAAATTAAATAAAAATTAAAATAAATTCAAAATAAACAAAAATTAGTTTATAAATTAAAATTGATCTATATATTAGAAATGATTTAGAAAATTAACCAAATTGTATAAAAAAAAAACTAAATTGAAACTAACAAAAAACCTAAATCTAACGTCGTCACTATCCGCCACACCACCACTACCACGCCGTACCTTTGCTTGTCCCTCCGCCGCTTCCACACCATCATCATCGTTTTCCCACCGCCTTCTTTAAGTTCCTCTGCTCCTCTTACCTTCCTTAACCAAGAAAACAAAAATTTCAGATTCAAACAGAGAGTAACCAGTGGTGGTGACGATGCTCGTCTTCTCTCCCTCCCTCTCCATCTCCGGATCTCTCCGTGTCTCCATCTCTCTCTTGTCTTCCTCTCTGTGTCTTCATCTCCCTCACTCTCCATCTCCGGCTCCGGACACCTCCGCCTCCAGCCACGACGAGTTTCAAGCAATATTCCTCCATTGTGGTTAGATTACCAAGGAAATTGAGGACTTTATTCTCAGACACCCTTATCACCCTTCAAAAATTCTTATTTCTCCTCTAATTAAAATATAATATATTATTTAATAATTTTTAAATACTAAACCAAGTTAAATACAACTTTACCTTTTAAAAAATAGATAATTTATATGACCCAGCTTAACTACCCGACTTCGACCCAAACCCAACCGGGTCAAACCCGTTTTAACCTAAATCCTAAATGACCTCGTTTTTCATTTCCCCTCATTTTCTCCAAGCCCCTCTCTCTCCTTCTCGTTCAGACGCTCTCTCGACGATGGAAAGGAGCGACACGGTTCTTCATTCTTCATCTTTGCGATTCCTGCAAAATCGCGCCTCAATCAAGCCTTTGTCATCATTCTTCATCGTTCTCCTAACATCTCAGTAAGTGATATCTCTTGATTTGGTCGATAAAAGTGGGATCAAATAATTAGGTCAAACAAAATTTAGGGAAAAGTTGTATGTTATAGTTGAATCTTGAATATGGTATGGGTATATCATATTATGGGTAATTAATTGAGAAAAAAGTTTGTGAAAGCTTAGATGTGAAGCAATTATGGTAGAATGCGAATTGAGACCATAAGCGATTGCGATTTTGTGGTTATTGTGACCGGTTTAAGAAGTCTTCGAATGGTTAAGATGTTGTGGGAGTTTTATAACTTTGGATTGTATAAGATGTGTTATTTCTATAATTTTGAATATTAAGTTGGCGTGTTAAAACAATCTTGGAATGATAGAGACAATTTATGTATGAATCTGGTGTGTAATTGTTATGTTGTTTGATGTGGTTTGTATTTTGGAGTCTGTGATAAAATTTAATTAATTTTCTGTAGTTTTCATGTTTTCATGTGAGTTTTGTGAATATGGTGTGTATTTAATTGAGTTATTGTGTTTGAATCTGTTTGTACATGATAGTAACAAAGAAAGATAAGAATAAGAATATGGGGAAGGGCAAGGGCAAGAGCAAAACACGACAATCTGTGAGAGCTAGAAAACAAATTATAGAAGAGATCCCAAATGAAATCCCAGTTCCAGAACCGACAGTGTATTCGCTCTCAGTGTCAAATGGGTCAGAAAGTGAGAGAAAGTCTGTATCATCTGATGTGTGCATTTTATGATAATGTAAGAAATGGGGTTAATGTTTGTTGACCAAAAATATGAGTATGTGATTGATTAAAATGTGTATGTGATTTCAGGAAAGGCAGCTGATGCAACCTCTTGAGATGTACTTCAACAACTCTCAGTTCACGAAATGCAAGATACAAACCAAATATTTCGTGACTGAGACTGTGAAAGTCATCAAGGAGCTCAAGCCCGAGGTGAACTGGTTCACAGAACACCCTCAGTTTTTCATTATTTTTTCACATGCCAGAATAGCCGAACCTGAAACTGATGGAGATGTGGATGTTACTTGTGCGGACCATTCGAATTGAAGAAGAGGATATAGCATGATATAGGGTAAATGGTGTGCCCATCCGTTACTCCATGAGAGAGAATGCCCTCATTTCTGGCTTAGATTGCCATGAATATCCAAAGAGACATTTGAAGCTGGGAAACTATAATTTTGTTGATGCTTACTTCAGCAATAGAGAGAAGATCACTATAGAAGACGTGAAGAAGAAGCTGTTGGGTATGAATCCGTGTAGTGATAGATTGAAGATGACTGTTTTGTTCTTCCTTGGTCGGATTATCAAAGGAAAGCCAAAAAACAGTGGACCTTTAGACCAGTTCATTTTGAGGATTGTAGACAGGTTGGATGTTTGCAGAACATTTCCTTGAGGCCGTCTCACTTTTGAGGATGCTATTAAAGGGATTACGCACATGATGAACCTTTTGAAGGGGGAACCTAATTCTTCAACATGATTTGCCGAATTCATTATCCCATTAGAGGTAAAGGCTTTCGTATGTTTTATTTTTTTTATACAAGATTCTAATGTATTACATTTTCTTTGTATAGATATTGGCGTTTGAGTGTATTCCAAGTCTGACGAAGGAATTTCGAGTTCCAGTAGAACACTGTCTTAAAGAGTGTCCTAGGATGTGCAAAAGTCGGTTTAAGAAAACTAGCATGAAGGAATATTCGTAGGAAGATATTTATGTTGCTCTTGGAAACACAAAGGTATATGTTTTTTTTTTGAACACAATGCTTGTATTATTGTGGGTTGTAAGTTATTATATAACTGATTTGAACTTTATGCAAATTTCAGGTTATTGACAGTATGTTGCTGCCAACTGTGGATGAGAAAATTATGTTGGCTCGTATCATTGATGTGGAAGAAGAATATGAAAGAGAATGCGGTCAAAGTGACACTTGGAACTACTGGTTAAATGTGAAGGGGAAAGCTATATGGTGAAAAGAAATGTATGAGTTGGACATTGCAACACGAATGTTTTCAAAGAAGAAAACAAAGACAAGGAGAAGGAGGTTGAAGCATCTTGTAATGCTGATTTGGAGTCCACTTTGAAAGCACTAGAAAAGAGGATTGTCAAGTCTATGGGAGAAGGGTTTACTGAATTGAAGGCACAAGTGGAGATAAAGCTTGAGTCCATGGACGGTAGGCTGAGTGGAATGGAAAAGACTAAGAAATTGTTGAAAAGAAAAGCAAGGAAGGTGGATAGCCGATTAACTTCTCTTGAAGCTAAGGGGAATGTAGACATGAATCAGGGTGAGTGCATGGATTTTGAGCAGTGGGGGTCCATGCTGTTGGGTATGATACATGCACACCAATCCTGTGATGAATCAAATCGATCAGAGTATTGGGAACTGGTGTGTCAAAACTACCGGGATAATCTTGAGCCAACATAGCCGCAACGATTTGTGGTGTGCCTCTCCTTTTATTAGGCAATGTTCTTGTAGTAACAACAAAACATGTATGCTGCTTGATGTAACTTCTAACCGTCCAATGATCTGAATTCACCAGCTTTGCAACTCGCACAAACCACTTGCAGCCGTCTTTCGCTCCTCGGCATTTTATCACATATCTCGATATGTCCGACTTAACTATCTCATACTCAAAACATTTTTGATGAGAAGCCGTCTCAATATGAACTTGTGCTTCCTCCTTAGCTCTAAATTCTTGACCTAAAACCAAATCCATACCATCATCTCGAGTCTGATAGACAACATGTGTGACTTCAACTGATGGTCTTACTTCTGTATCTTCGTAGAATGTGAGCACACCATCAATACCATATTCAACTCCAGCCTCTGTATCAGAAGCCTCTCTATCAATAGCCTCTCTATCAGTGACATCTCTATCAGTAGCCTCTCTATCGGATAAACCGGCATAGACATCAGTTTCATCATCATCTTCTAAAAGTTGCACTTCTTCATTCGTTTTGTATATATCATTGCTGAACTCCACGTGTAGAACACTTCTACACTTCTCATGATTTACTTGCAGTAGATATCCAAACACGTCTTCATCATTCCAGATATATGATGGCTTGTTCAAATTCAACACCATTGGAAAGTAACTAATCCTCGCTTCCATCTTATATTCATCCACCTTTATCTTTATGAGAATACGCTCAACCAAACAAAAGTATGTCACCTCCTCCACTGATTTCTTCAACACAATCGTGTGAATTTCATCTTCTCCTTCACTATCACCCGAGACCCATTTCATTTCAGCCCCATCCTTCATATAATATCCTCCATAATCAAAACAAATGAATGTGCAATGCAGATTTTCCATTTTTCCTGAAATAAAATAGAATAATCATTACAATTATCATTATTAAGGAAAAAATTCATTCTCACACCCTACAATCTTTTCTTACTGATACTAATTCTTTCAAATCTATAAAGATAGTAATACCAATAATACTGGTATAACTCTTAAACATAGTTATCTTAGTAATACTAGTAAAACCTTTTCCATTTAGTAAAACTAGTTATCTTAGTAATACCCATAAATTATTCTCCCACTAACTAATCCACTTCGTATAATATTCCAGTAATAATTTCTTATAATGTTCCATTTACACAAGCCGAGTTATACATTTACTTCTAATAATATTCTAGTAATAATTTCTTCAAAAAGAAAAACATTATACCAGAAATCAATAAACACAATATTCAAAATCGTCCATAGGATCTTAAAATTTTCATGAAATCTTATATTTTTAACATTACCCATCATATACACTACATTTTAATGATATTTCCTAAAACAATTATCAGAAAACTATATAAAATATACCTAAATCAATTAACACAATATTCAATATCTTCCATAAAATCTCAATTTTCAATGAAATCTTATCTTTTTAACATTATCCATGATATACAGTACATATGAATGATATTTGTAAAAAAATTACATCAAAAACAGACTTTACATACCTGTTTTAGAAGCTTCAAAATCGTCTATGGAGAATGAAGAAGAAGCTGTCCGTGGGAGAGGGGGTGAAGACATGTGGGCCATCTCACATTTGATTGGTTAAGGTTGTCTTGTGGGCCATGCTGGTGGTTGATTTATTTAATTCAAGAATTTAATGTATTTATGAGATAGATGATATATAATACATAAATGGAAGGTTAGTTCAGGGTATGCAAAGATAAAAGGGTATTGAGAATAAAGAGGGGATATGGAGAATAGATTTTTTCCAATAAAGCCATCTGAGAATAAAACCCGGAAATTAAAGAAGAAGAAGAAGAAGGTCTGAGAGTTAAGAGGAAAGTCACGGAAGAGAGTATAAGTGAATATATCTAAGGAAAAGAGGATATAAAAAGAAAAAAAGAAAAAAACAATATAGAATAATTTTCACTATTGAATCAGATCTCATCGGTGTTAAAGGTTATCCTAATGAATTTTTGCTATTAGTCAATAAGTTTTTTTTCTTCTTTTTATTTTATGTTATTTGAGTTTTTATATGTTTGAAATATGAAGTTAAAACATATATTTTGAAACATATAAATGTTTAAACATAAAGTTTATGCGTAGACATAATAAATATATATATATATTTTTTTATTTAGAGTTTATCATTTATTTGCTGTTTAGATTAAAGGTTTGTTATATGAGTTTAAGGTTTCTTTAAGGTTTGAAAAAAAAAATTATTTTTGTTATAGTAATTATATTTTAATTTTAAGTTAAAACTTGATTTTAAGCTTAGTGTTATCATATGAAGTTTGGATATGAGATATAAGGTTTAAATTTAGAGATTAGAGTTTGATATATATATTATTTGAGGTTAGTTTTAAGATTTGAGATTAAGTTTGAAAAATTAAAATTTTGAATTCAAGATAAAGATTTGAGGTTAGATAATGAAAAGATAATAGTTTTGAGTTTTTTGTTTAGAGTTAGGGTTTGAAAATATGTTTAGGATTTCAAATAGCCACAGAAAAATCATAGCAAAATCGTGGCTAAAACATAAATTTTGGATTAGCTACGAAAAATTGTGTGGCTAAAAAGTAGCAAAAAAATAATTTAATTTGATTAACCATGATTTTTGCTATGTTTTCTTTAGTGTCAATTTTGTCACAAAATATTCATAGGAAAATCGTAGTTATTTTTAGCCACGTTTTATTTCGTTTCAAATTCGTGGTGAATTTTTCGTAGTTATTTCGTAGCTATAACCAAGATTTTTTCTAGTGTGGCTATTGTATCTCTTTACTAACCATTGCAACTCTTTATTAACTTTTGCAACTCTTGGTTCAACCATTGCAACTATTGGTTGAAACTCTTCAATTTTTATTTAAGGAGGGGTAGGCATTGGCAAATGGAGATAGAAAAAAAATCAGAAACTAAGAGTAGAAACTAATAGTTAGTTAGAGAGAGAAAGAAAGAAAGATTCATTATTCAAAGATAATCAAAGATCTTTGAAAAACACATATAAGCACTAAAACTCTTTTTTTGTTTCTCTTGTATCTTAGCCTAGAGCAAGTGTAAGACTTTGATTGTCTGTATCCTATAAAGGGATTTCGTGTAACCAAGGACTTGGAATATGGACGAAATACTCTTTAAGAAAAGTGACCTCATGCGCGATTCAATCATTATCCAAGTTTTTAATTTATAACTTTTCAGGTTACAACTCGACTATAATCAAGAATCTTAAAGAGCATTTTCTTGTGGATTATGGCTGGTGTATCTGTGCAAAAGATGACATAGAAGTTTGGAAAATAAATAAGTTTAAGGGATAGACTTTAGAAGATGGCAAAAGAAGATGCATTTTCTCCTTACAAATCTGAATGTAGCTTATGTTCTAAGCATGTCTATGCCTATTGTACCGGAGGATGCTGATAACTAGTCTTTGGATGAGACAAGGAAGAAAATACGTGGGAAAATGATGATTACATATGTCGTGGTCATATTCCAAACGATATGTCAGATCCTCTCTTTGATGTTTATCAGAATGTCGAATCCGCAAAAGAGTTGTGGGATGATTTAGAATCAAAGTACATGGTTGAAGATGCTTCTAGTAAAAAGTTCCTTGTTAGTAATTTTAATAATTACAAGATGTCTGATTCTAGGTCAGCTATGAAGCAATACAATGAATTGCTTTGTATACTAGGTCAATTTGCACAACACAATATGAAGATGGACGAATCCATCTCAGTATCGAGTATCATCTAAATTACCACCTTCATGGATAGATTTTAAATACATGTTAAAACATAAAAAGGAAGAGTTGTCTCTTATACAACTTGGTAGACATTTGCGTATATCCACATATGAACTCAAGCACTTACATTTTTGAATTAATAATCTGAATAAATCGAGAGTTTGTGTTATTTTTGAAATAATAATTTTTTATGTTATTATGTTTTTAGGTTTATTATGACAATCCATATTATCCCACATGGCTTCACGAATTAGTTTAAGGTATGATTGTCAAGATCATCACAACACCTATGTATTTCACAAGATGCTTTAATTTTAATACTTACGAGTATTGAAGATGTCGAGTGATAAAGGAATTACATAATATATGTGAAAGGTGAAGCATATTTCTAGGAGATCTTGTAAGAAGTTATTGTAGAATTTTCTGGCTTAGTGAAGCTAAAATGTGTCCTCTTCAAATGTAATTGATTCGATCCTGTCGTCAACAAAGGTGTTCGGCTTAAAAAAATTGGAGTTGTTGATGTTAATTCAGGATGAAGATACAACAAATTCGAGTCTTTCATATTAGCTTCTCAAACATACCAAGTTAGATTCATTTCATATATTCGGATCAGAGATTCCATAATTACTTGATTGTCTACAATCTATTTTACACCTAAAGGCAAATTTTTTGGTGGAGACAAACCTCATATACAACAAGATTTGTGTGTCGATGCAGTGGAGGTACCTGATTAACAAAACAGTGACATCCTTCTTATTGATCCATATAACCGTGAATATGAAGATCTTTTAACAATGAGACTGATGAAAGGAAATGAAAACGATTTTGATGAAAATGATGGAAAATGTAGTGATGATAACTCAAATGATGAATTTGAATGATGTAATATTGTCATAACTAATAATAATTAATGTTTATTTCTGAAAACATTAAATATATTTCATTTATAAATGAATTTCAGACTCTAATGATAAATTAAGAAGTTATGCATGTGTATTGAGCTTTAGATAATCATGTATACAAAGATGAACTATTATATGGTTTGGGGTTTAGGGATTTATGTTTAGGGATTCAGAAGTGTTCCTCGCAAATTCGTTGTAAACATCAAACACAAGATGTGGTTATTTCGTCATAAAACACAATTTCTTTTAAATAACTCATAACTCAAAAACAAGTGGGATGACACATTCGTCGTAGATGGGACTCGTCGTAAAGTCCAGGTAACCATAAAACATGAGACGTGGCTAAATTGTCGTTAATTGTATTCATCATAAATACCTTGTAAAAAACATGGGACATAGTTAATTTTTCGTTAAACAAAAATACAGGACCTGACTAAGTCCTCGTAAATTTATGAGGATTCCACGAGGAACCTTATTTTCTATATATACGCAGACTCATTTCACTCCACTCATCGCCTCTTTCTCTTAAACTTTCTCCATCTCTTTTCCTTAAGCAAAAAGGTAGTTTTAGTTAGTTTAATTAAGGTGGTTAGTTTAGATGGTTAGATTAGGCTTGTAGTTTGTAGAGATTAACTTGCAGAATTGGACTCTTATATTTACTTTTCTGATTTAAATTGTTTTAAATGGTTCGCAGAAAGCGTCCACCACCATATTACAGTGATACTTTTGGAATATGAGTTCCCGCATGTAATAGTTCACTAGGTCCTTCTATGGCTTTGGATTTTGTTCCGGAATCTCAATCGTTATGACCCACTCCTCCATTTCACCTCCGGTTCATCCCTTCGCACCTCCGCTTGCTCCTCATACGGTTCCAGGCGGTGTTCCTTGATATTTCCAAATTTCTCCAAGAGCACTATCTAAAATAAGAGATCGATTGTAGCACTTGGGGACCAAATCCAAATGGAGCTTAGATCACACAATAGACTATCAGTTATTGGTAAAGATAAAACAAAAATAAAAATGCAGTAAATCCAAACAGAACAATAAAGTCGGTTTGTAAGCATATGGGAAAACATTAGATCCTGAGAAATCAAACATGCAATTAAAAATTCAGATAAATAGTTGCTAAGGGTTTATAAAGATCAATACTAGACAGGGCTGAGAATCTGAATCATTATCTGTGCGACTTGCCTATTTGACACACCATTGGGGTGGGGGCGGGTCAAGTGATTTGAAAAAAATGATTCGCGGGTGTGGGTAGAGTGTTTTTTTATCCAAGGCAGGTGCGGGTCAGCTAAAATTCAACCGCGGGCACCTGTCAACCAGTAAAAAGAAAAAGACTTTTTAAGAAAAAATATTTTATGAAAAAATAAAAATATTTATTTAATTTTAATAATTTTTATTATTATTAATATTACATGCGGGTCTAGTGAATCACCCGCATGTTTAAGCTGGGCGGATGTGGGTTTTATATTTTCTTCTTGCGGGTCAAGCAAGTCAAATTTTCTAAATAAAAAAATCATTTAACCTGCGGGTTGGTGGGTGGGTTTGACCCGCACCCCTGCATTAATCCTGGAACTCAAATTCAAATTTCAATTATCCAACTCTTGCTGTGATAAACTGTCTACGTCTAGATCCTCGAAGGCTAACTCTCGGTGTGCGACCAATTTCTCTAGACAATCATTAATGATTCAATTTGATATGTTCATTAAGTTAATTAAGTCAACTCTCACTGCGTCTCACAACCATCTTCTCAATTTATTCCAATTATCCTATGATATGTTCATCGTTAGTTACTCCAAGAACAAGCAGTAAGATCAATCCTGATGGAATGATACAAATAATTACCATAGAAGATTTATCAATCACAAGTTCATCAAAATCTTAGAAAAAGTCTAGATATAACAAATGGATTACTTAGAGGGTAAGAAATACATGAGTTCCATTCAATCTCTGAACAAGTCTGATCTTCTCTCCAAAAATATTTGTCTTTCAAAATAAAGCTTAGTCCAAATAGTTGATAGAAAATATATATAAATAGGTTTAACACGTCTATGGACTTCTTTGCAAAAACGAATTTATGGACAAAAGTGCAATTTTTGAAAGTCAGGTCTGCTTCGTCAATCGGCACCAGCGTCGATTGAAGTCGTGGAAGCATCGATCGACTTCGTAGAAACATCGGTCGACGCCCACATCAAGTCGCGACTCTACTTTCTGGACAGCTACGGGTTTTCTTCCTTTTAAGCTCCTTTTTACTCCATATTCTTCATAATGCTCTAAAACTCACCTAGACCTGTAAATGACCTAAAAGAGACTCGAAATACATAATAAAGACTTAATACATGGCCTAAAAATGATAAATTTTGGGACCTATCAACTCCTCAGACTTATCCTTAGCTTACCCTCAAGCAAAATATAAAACAAACTTGTGGAAGAGGTTTGAAAACGTAGAGAATCACCTTTCTTTAGAATTATTACCAACACCTCTACAGTGTTGCAAGCCACATCAGATCTGTGCCAACTTTAGAGGAACTTCCATGTAATTAGCCTTAGCTTAGGAACCTTACCATCCAGCCATAACTTACAAAACACCATCTAACATACCCTTCTACTGACCTTATTTCTGCAGTAAATATGTAGGCTTTATTTTTGGAGTATTGATCACTAGACACATGGACTCTTACCCCATCATAAACAAACATGCGGTATTTTCTAATTTATTTCCTCCCCTTCTTTTCACTTTACTAAGTCAATGTCTCTTTTTTTTAAGGGTATCATTATTATTTTTTTTTAATTAATGAGATTTTTGGACATGCTTCCATGAATCAAGTCTAGATGATTCTAGCCACCAGTTCTTGTTCACTTCCTTTTGACATATATCTATTTCTAGAAATCCATGAATAAAGCTTCAGTGATTGTAGCCATCAAATCCTGTTCAAATTCTTTTTACTTTGAAGGAGAGAGAGAGGAGAACTAGCAACACAAGAACTTTTACCTTTCAGACCTGCAAAAGGGTTCCGATCCAGTGTATACCATGCACCAAGACCAGCGATTTGTGTAGGTAAAGGTTATAGTTCCTTTTTGGTTCCTTTAGACATTCTCAACAAGCGTGGATGTTACTGGCAGGCTGATCAACTTTGGTGTTTCCATTCAGTACGACGAAACACTATTCTTCAAATTTACAATGAACACATTTTGTTGTAAAATTTACGAGGATCTTACGGTGAATTATCCATTACGACGAGCATTCTACGATGATTTTGATATAATTATAATTCATCATAACACTCAGTTTGCGACGAATTAACAATGAAATAGGTTTTCGTAATCTGTATGTTTTCTTGTAGTGAAATATTGAATATCATAATTAAATATATATTTATTTGGTGTGAATATATAACTTTTATGAGATTTTAGATTTTCTAGATCCTGTTTTGGATATTTTATCTTGATTATTGAAACTTTTATAGTACTAGAGATATATGATCTGATGTTATATTAGTGGACCACTGCCGATTTTCTGGCTACTTGTTTCATGTCAATGAAGCTGTGCGAGTGATGGAGATCATCCTGGAGACTTATGGTTGGGTTTGTGTAGAGGTCCTCGCGTTAACCCAGAGTGTGTTGTGAAGTGCCTCAATGGCAGTACCGCCTGGCACGTGCACCTTGGAAACTACAGCCTTGAACTTTTCCATAAACTCTTTTAGACTATCTTTCGGACCCTCAGACATCTTCCACAGGTTAGTAATTGTAGCTCATTTTATGATAAACATCATGTAGTTCTTCAGGAATTGGGTGGATATCTCGCAAAAGCTTCTGATTGAATCTTTCGTGAGACTAGTCCATTGAGACTTTCCACAAATAGCTGGCAATACCCAGCAATGTTTTCCTCATCATTAAAGCGCGCTCGCCTCATGGTGATGTTGAAGGCCGTGACGTGGTCATTGGGATCGGAGTCACATGAGTAGCTAAGGACCCTGAATTTCTTAGTATGGTGGAACTTCACATCGGTAATTTCCTTTGTGAAAGGAGTCTTCTGAGTGGTGGCAAGCATGCAATCAATCTCGGAGGTTGAGGTCATTGCATTATGTATCTTAGAGTTTATTTCTTGGACTGCAGTGAACAGATATGCGACCTGCTTTTTGGTAGCTTGGCCGACTCCTCGCACCGTAGGAGGAAAGATGACTCTTCTTGGTATTTGTTCACCGTCGGTGACTGCAAGAGGTATGAGAGCGGCATATATCGCATCAATGCGTTTGTTAGTGGCTTTGTTCACCTCATCTTGCTACGTAAAATGCTCTATCATAACGTTCATCATGGTAGTTATGTTGTCCCCTGGTTAAGCTGCTTGGTGCTGAGAATCTGACAAGGTGATCGATTCTTGGCGTTACTTTCAAAAAGTCCCCACAATTAATGCCAATTGTTTAATTTGAATTTGGTGCAATATACAAATTCAAGGTGGGTTTGATTTAAAGACGTTTATTGATTGATCACTATGTGATTACAAGAAAATTGATATGAGTTTGCAGTGTAAAGATGAAGCAAGCAATAACAATAAGAATTGTATAAACAAGCAATAACAATAAGAATTATAAACTTATATGTTTTTTTATATAAATTATTGTTAACATTTATAAATAATTTAGGAGAGTTAATTTAATCTTTTTATCATAAATTTAAGATATTTTTGAAAATAGTTATTTAATAATAAATTTGAAAATAGTATAAATTTATGGTAAAATTAAAATTCTCATATTCAAACACCAATTAAACCCGGCTTATATTTTTAGATACCCTAACCAATTTGGATATATTTATGATTAAATTTTCTAATGCAGTTGTTATTTTGTGTGTTTGTTTGTTTCTTTTAAAATACTGTATATTTTATTTTACAATAATTTATTTTCAGATTATAACTATTTATTTTAATACTAAACTAGGTTTTTATCTGCGTTTTCAAGAACAAAATATTTTTGTTTAAAAATAAATAATATAAGTAATAGTTATATCCATAATTAATGTATTTTAAATTTTATTTAATTAGTGTGCATTATGTATCTAAATTAGTATCTACGTTAAGCTATGAATTTTTTAAAAAAGTATAATCACTATTTCATATATATTTTGTTAATTGAAATATTTAAAAATTAGTTGAAAATAATTTATGAGAAGTATCATTTTTACCTTTATTACATATTTATAAATTTAGTTTCTTAGTACCAAATCTGTAAATAAATAGAAGTGTTAATTTAAGATGCTAATATATCCATATTTTACATTTATGAGGAATATTTTAAATATAGTTTGTAAATATAAATTTATAATTATTCTACTAACTACCCGTACTATAATGCAATATCATAATTAAAATTAGTTTACTTCTAGTAAAGTTATTATGGTAATTTTAATATTTATTCTGTTAATTTGCCAAATTTTGCTTGATGAAATAACATATGTTTTTCATATAAAATTTTATTTATGTTTTTAATATTTATTAATAAAATTAAAAATTATATAAATATAACTATATAATAATCAAATATTTTAGAATATAACAATCCATTTATTTGTTGTGTCCCACATTTATTTTAGTTTATTGTAATAAATTAAAAATAGAAACAAAGTTAATTTAATGTCTCGTAATGGTAAAATTTTGTTAAAACAATATCATATTTGACTAATATATTTTATGATTGACAAAATAACCTGTAAAAATCTAAAATAGTAAAATTTTAACTGTAACTTGTTTCACTATGCTAAAATAGTATAAATATTAATTATTTTAAATATTTTATTTTCAAAAGTAAATATATATTTATCCTATTTTTATTATCTAAATTTTTTAAAAAATATTTTTGAAACTATATTTAATTATTATTTATTTATTATTTATGTTTATAATATTTTTATAAATTAAAGATTATTTTAAAATCTAGAATTTTGTTCTTTATGCATATATATACTTTAACTTAATAGATTAATTTTGAGCTATAATTATTATCCAATTTAATATTTAACAATGCTATAATTTTTTTATATATATTATATTATAAATTATATTGTGTATAGAAGTAGAAATTAAATTAATTTAATGTATAATCATTATTTAGTATTAAATTTTTTACTATTTATATATTTATAAAGTTCTAATATTTTAATATCTTACAAAACTGTATATTTACATTTAAATAATTTTGTAAGATTTTATTAGATTGTAATCTTATAAAAATATGTAAGAATATCTCTTTAACTATTTTAATTTAGAACTAGATTTTGAAATATGGTTTTAAAGCGTGTATTTTGATTTTTAAGTGAACAAATTTAGTTTGTATTAAATACTATTTTTAAAAAATTTCATCTATATGTGTATGTTAAAATTAGATATTTAGTGTTTTCATATCCAATTTGGATCCGCGGTTGAACATATAAACTCAGTGATCCATATATAATTTGGTTCAAATTTAATAAAAAATTTGTTAATTAAAAATGTGACAAGATCCGGTAAAAATCTAAAAAATATTACTAACATGTGACCTAATTATGGTTGGCCCATTAAGAATTCAGAGGAAACTGATTATATTTTTAAGATTAAAATCTTATATACTTTTAAATTATACATAAAATTGAAAAACTTTTAGATTTGTCATTTTGTACTTGTATGAATTTTTTTATTATTCAAAAAATGAAGAAAATAATATTAGAGAAAATCAAAAATTATTTTATATAGCAATTTTAACTTTTTTGTTTATATTGTTTGAGAAAAAGTGTAATAGATGTCGGATCACATAAGAAATATATAAATTTATATGGGAAATTAAGATATGTTTAACAAACTAGTTAAAAAATGTATTGTTGGTTAAATAAGTTAAGATCTAGAGATTAGGAACAAATAACTTCACTTTATAAAAGAAATTATTAATAATTTTCCTATTTAAATTCTTACCTCAAATAAGGCAATAATTTAGGGTGTTTTTTTATAAGTATAAATGCATTAAGCTTAATGATAATGTTGTAAGGGTATTAGTTATATTATATAGTATTAAAAAATTACATAGAGACAAGTTGGGACCAACTTCATGCTTATGTTTTAATAGTATTGATTATATAGATATTCAGTTGAAATAGTTAAATAATTAATTTGTTATGAGATATATGAAGATCCATAATTAGTATAAGGTTAAAATTTGGTAATATCATATGGTATGTCTAAATTATATTTTTATTTTAATAGTATTGATAGACTGTTAAGGATAATAAATTTGTATTAGAGAAAAATGAGTATGTTAGAAAAAATACATAAACCTTGGACAAGGAGTGGCAATACTGGCAATGATATAGCTTAATGTAAGATTTGTTCTTTTCAATTAAGAAGAAATCGAATTTGATATTTTATCAAAATGATTAATGTCGTCGATAAATTTTTTGCAACCAATTCACAAAAAAAAAAAATCTCTCTGCGTAGACCTAATCGTATGGAAGTATATGATACATATATCACATATAAAATAGTAAATTTACAACAGACTATAAAAATATGAACTTTATAGAACTGTAAAATATATCCTTCTCCATACGTTTTTATAACTAATTAATAGTCACTCTAAGCATATGATATTCGTGTTGGAGGGATAGTTGTCTTATGTGCTCATGCTAGTTGTTCGAATCATGCGAAATAATATTTATAAGCGACATCTTAAAAGCAGGCAAAGTAGACACCTTGCCGAGAAGAAAAAAAATGCAAGTGGCTAAATAAATGTTATTCTCTTATTAAAACAGAAACATTACTTTAGATTCAACATTTTTGTAAGATTTTAATTAAGAACATTTTTTTATTTTAATTAAAATTGTTGAAAAGTGTAAATAATAATAATTAAGAAAAACTCTTAAGAAAAATTGAGAAAATATTTTGTTTTTCTTAAGAAATGAACAAGCAAAATTGATATTTAAAGAATACAAACAACAAAATTACAATTTAAAAAATATGAGGCAGGTGGTCGAAATCTTTGACTAGTAACTTATGAAATACATGTTTACCAATAAAACTAACATATATATATATATAGAAACGCATTTGTCCACACATTTGTCCACACATTTCCCCTAAACGCATTTATATTTTAAACTTTTGGTTACAAATGCCAAAATGTAGAAACGCATTTGTCCACACATTTCCCCTAAAGATCCTCCCAAATTAGTTGGCTCCCATGATTTTGACATTTCCCTATCACTATGTATCCAATGCACATCCCAACAGTGTCACATATTACAATTTGTTTTGTTTTTGCAACATATATTACAATTTGTATCGTTGGTTTTTCATGCATGAGTTTAACTGGTAGTACTTTGTACTTTCTTTCAAGAAAGAAATATCACAATACCATTTTTTTCCTTTTTCAATAATACATAATTTTATTGTAAAATATATAATCTAATCTCTTATATTTTAAACTTTTAGGCAATTTAATTTGGATACATAAAGACTATAGTTCCTTTTTCTTATATAATATCTCATCATTTTTAATTGTAATGCTTTCACCATATTTGACATAATGAATATTGGCCGACATGAGAAAAAAATTGTTGTTCAAAAAAAAAAAAGTTTAATCATCGGTGTGTTGGCATAAAGAAAGATCGAAAACTGAAAATGATTAGAAAACAAGAAAAGATATGGGTTTCTTGCTATCTTAGTCACACAACAAAATACTTTTGTGCGCTTTCCCATCATGGTAAGTGGTAACCAAGTCTTCAACCTTAAAAGATACATAAGCATATATAAAAACTATAAATGGGGAAAACGTAAGCTATTCCAATTTTGGTCACTCCCAATAATGGATTTATTCGTTACCTGCTAGGGCCGGTCGGTAAACTAATTGACAAATTTAAAATTAGTTTTCAAATATTTGTTGATAATGTAGAAAAATCTTGGCTACCCAATTAAATTATGCCATGTAGTGGATATGCCACATATGATCCTACGCAAGATATTTTACCCTGCTTTCCAATGTCACGATCATTGATGTGACACCATTTAGAAAACATAATCCTTCATGAAAATAATAGGAAAGTAAAAGACAATTTGTATGTGAATTGTGTTGTTAAGCTTGGGAATTAAGCTATTAATAAAATTTCTTTGACAATTAGGAGTTATCTAATTGTCATATGTCTAGTATGTTTAGGATTTTTATATTTCGATATAAATATGGAGATGTCTAGGATGCTTTTGTTATGATTTTGTGAGTGATTAAGAAACTTGAGGTTTTGAGTAGTTTCCTCAATTGATTAATAAAAGAGCATTCTTATTATATTTTGTTATTTGATCTTTCAAGGTTGTGAAACTATATTTGGTATCAGAATTTTTCTTGCAAGCAAAGATCCAATTTAATCAAACGAAGACATGGGAGATGTGAAAGAAGAAATTGAGATATCATCCAAGGAAGCCGGACCTTCAGGCGTGAAGTTCCCGATGTTGAATGCCTCGAATTACACTGTATGGGCTATAAAGATGAAGATTGCCCTCAAGGTTAATGATGTGTGGGAAGCCATTAAACCAGGTAGCAAGCATGAAAAGAAAAATAATATGGCGATCGCGTTGTTGTTCCAGTCAATTCCCGAAGCTCTAACTTTACAAGTGGGTGAGCTTGAAACAGCTAAAGGCGTTTGGGAGGCAATAAAAGCCAGGTATGTCGGAGCAGAACGAGTGAGAGAAGCAAGACTACAAACATTGATGGCTGAGTTCGACAAACTTATGATGAAAGAAACAGATACAATAGACACTTTTGCTCGAAAGTTATCCAAATATTCATCAAAATCTGCATCTCTAGGAGAATTAATGGAAGAATCTAAAATTGTCAAGAAATTCTTGAAGAGTTTGCCAAAAAGAAAATATATTCAGATTGTTGCTTCCCTTGAACAAGTATTGGATTTAAATACCACTACTTTTGAAGATATTGTTGGAAGGTTAAAAGCATACGAAGAGAGAATTTGTGAAGAAGAAGATGAAGAAGTTGATGATCAAAGGAAACTATTATACGTAAATTCTAATGCAGATACTTCACACAGCGAGAACTATGGAAGCAATAGAAACAGAGGGCGTGGAGGACGATCAAACGGTTGGAGAGGCAGAGGCCGTGGAAGATACGGGGGGTACTACACACAGCGAGAAGCTTATAGACAAGGACAAAACCGAAACGCCGCATATATCACTTGTTTTCGATGTGATAAACAAGGACATTATGCACAAGAGTGTCCTGATAGATTACTTAAGTTGCAAGAAACTGTGGAAAAGAAAGAAGATGATACCGAGGAGGCTGATGACTTGATGATGCAGGAAGTAGTATATCTAAATGAGCAAAAGGTGAATCCAACTAATTTCGAAGCTAGTCATGACACAGAAAACGTATGGTACCTTGATAATGGAGCTAGTAACCACATGAGTGGAAACCGAATGTTCTTTGTGTCTTTAGATGAAAGAGTCACTGGAAAGGTTCGCTTTGGTGATGACTCTCGTATCGATATAAAAGGAAAGGGCTCTGTTCGATTTGTGTTCAATGGAGGAGAAAAGAAGTTGTTAAACGATGTTTATTATATACCCGGGTTAAGAAGCAACATAGTCAGTCTAGGACAAGCTACAGAGGCTGGCTGTGAGGTTAGAATGAAGAATGACGAGCTGATCTTGTTTGATAAATTGGGACATGTGATGGTAACATCGACCAGATCAAGGAACCGATTGTATAAAGTCATTCTGAGAGCCGATACAGTCCAGCTTCTTCACTTATCCGAGACCACTGAATCACTTAAGTGGCATGCCCGACTCGGCCATGTCAACTTAGAAACGATGAAGGTCATGATATGAAGAACTCATCGAAGGATTTCCTCATATCGACGTCAAGAAAGAAACATGTGTTTCCTGCTTACTCGGGAAATAGACCCGTACCCCATTCCCGAAGGCAACTCTGTTTCGAGCTAAGAAACCATTAGAGTTACCCCATGGAGATCTTTGCGGTCCTATTACACCTCAAACCCCTGGACATAAACGGTACATTTTTGTACTTATCGACGATTTCTCCCGATATATGTGGATAATATTATTGAAGGAGAAGAGTGAGGCTCTTGGAAAATTTAAAATTTTCAAGACAACCATTGAAAAAGAAACCAGAGAAACGATAAAGACACTCAGGACGGACAGAGGTGGAGAATTTGTATCACATGAATTCGATCTCTACTGTAGTGAGAATGGAATATCAAGACATTTAACAGCTCTGTATTCTCCACAGCAAAACGGAGTTGTAGAACGTCGAAACCGGACTTTACTCGAGATGACAAGGAGCATATTAAAACACATGAAAGTACCTAGCTGGCTGTGGGGTGAAGCAACACGACATGCCGCATACTTGATCAATCGAATTGCTACAAGATCATTGACTGGAGAAACACCATACGAAGCCTTAAGAAGCAAGAAACCAAACTTGAAACACTTAAAAGATTTTCGGCTGTGTCTGCTATGCAAGAACCGAAAGTGCAGGAAGGAAGAAGCTAGATGATCGATCACGAGTTCTTGTACATTTAGGAACTGAACCTAAGACAAAAGCCCATCGTTTACTTGATCCCGCAAGTAAAAGAATAGTCGTGAGTCGCGACGTTATATTTGATGAAGATAAAAGATGGAATTGGAGTAACAGTGATACTAGAAGCGAAACAAGTGTGAACTCTGAGCTTCCTTTAGCTGAATTCACCGTACATAATTGGGAGGAGTACGGAGTCACTGAAACTCGAGAAACAGGGGAAGTAGAGAACAGAGCAGATAATAACAATACAAGCGATACAGAGGAAGAAGAGAACCTCGACGAAAGAGATGAAGAAGATGAACCACCAGTGAGAAGATCACCGAGAGTTAGCTCGAAACCAGCTTACCTTGACGATTATGTTCTCTTGGCTGAGACAGAAGGAAACCGACGTTTGCTGTCCCTTAATGAAGAACCATGGGATTACAGAGAAGCTAAGGAGCTTAAGGTTTGGACCGATGCCTGTAAAGATGAGATAGCTTCAATAGAAACTAATAATACATGGTTTCTTGTCGAGCTTCCTCCAGGAATGAAACCCATTGGCTTGAAATGGGTCTTCACGATTAAAAGGAATGCCGATGGTAGCATTAATAAATACAAGGCTCGTCTGGTGGCAAAAGGTTACGTTCAGAGACACGGCGTTGATTTCGACGAGGTCTTTTCCCCAGTTGCACGCATTGAAACCATTCGGCTGGTTATTGCTATAGCAGCATCAAAGGGTTGGGAGATACACCATCTTGATGTCAAGACTGCATTCCTCCACGGAGAATTAAAAGAGGAAGTATATGTTACTCAACCAGAGGGTTTCATAGTCAAGGGACAGGAAAGCAAGGTTTATAAACTTAGAAAAGCTTTGTACGGTTTAAGACAAGCCCCTAGAGCTTGGAATGTGAAGCTCAATGGGATACTTCAGGGACTTGGTTTCAATCGTTGTTCTAAGGAACCGTCTCTTTACTACAAGGAAGAGACAAAAGGAGAGGTTCTTCTCATCGTCGTTTATGTGGACGATTTATTGATCTCAGGCTCTTCATACAGGTTGATCAAATCGTTTAAGGAAGAGATGTCCACAAAGTTCGACATCAGCGATTTCGGGAAGTTAAGATATTACTTGGGAATAGAAGTTCTTCAGAACAACGATGGTATCTTACTAAGACAAGATAGGTATGCTACTAAAATACTTGAAGAAACAGGGATGAGTACCTGCAACTCAACGCATACTCCTATGGATATCAATACAAAGCTGTCGAGATCAAGCCAAGAAAGCTCCATTGATGAACGCGAGTATAGAAGAAGCATTGGTTGTCTGCGCTATTTGCTGCACACGCGACCGGATCTATCTTATAGCGTTGGGGTGCTTAGCAGGTATATGCAGGAACCAAAGGAGTCTCACGGTGCAGCTCTGAAACAGGTCTTGAGGTACCTACGAGGAACAACTACCTTGGGACTTCAGTTCCTGCGATCTACGGAACAAAAGATCGTTGGCTTTAGCGACAGCTCGCATAATGTCGACTTGGACGATGGGAGAAGCACACATGGTCATGTTTTCTATCTAGATGAGAGTCCTATAACTTGGTGTTCACAGAAGCAAGAAATAGTTGCTTTATCGTCATGCGAGGCCGAGTTTATGGCGGCTACAGAAGCAGCTAAACAGGCAGTGTGGCTTCAGAAAATACTTGGAGAAGTTCTTGGTAAAGCTTGCGTGAGGGTAACTATATTGGTTGATAATAAATCGGCCATTGCCTTGACGAAAAATCCTGTCTTTCACGGGCGTAGTAAGCATATACATCGAAGGTTTCACTTCATAAGAGAGTGCATTGAAAATGAGCTCAATGAGGTCGAGCATGTCCCGGGCAGTGAGCAAAGAGCCGATATCCTAACTAAATCGCTTGGAAGACTGAAGTTTATAGAAATGAGAAGCTTGATTGGAGTACGAAGAGTTGGTGAAAATGAGTTCAAGCTTAAGGGGGAGAATGTTGTTAAGCTTGGGAATTAAGCTATTAATAAAAGTCCTTTGACAATTAGGAGTTATCTAATTGTCATATGTCTAGTATGTTTAGGACTTTTATATTTCGATAGAAATATGGAGATGTCTAGGATGTTTTTGTTATGACTTTGTGAGTGATTAAGAAACTTGAGGTTTTGAGTAGTTTCCTCAATTGATTAATAAGAGAGCATTCTTATTATATTTTGTTCTTTGATCTTTCAAGGTTGTGAAACTATAAATTGTCAGTTTATAGTTGGCTTCTTCAAGTGCCAGAGTTACACATACGGAAGCAATTACCGGTAAGGAAAAACTATTAGCTACGTATTGTAGTGGTTAGGTGCACTGCATATAGCCTCCATGTGACGGTTCGACGCATGAACCTGCTTTTTTGCATTTTTTGTATTCCTTAAATGACCGGTAAGACTGTAATTCACCTTTTATCTTCCTCTCTAACATTTCGATTATAACCCCCCTAATTTCAGAGCCGTTCTGAGCAGTACTGGCCCTGAGGAAAAGCCATAGAAGCATATGCTTCCGACCTTGCTTAAAATAAGTGAAATTTTTGTTTTTAATTAATAAAATCTCTGATAGTTCTGTTAGTTAATGACCAACATATATTCAAAGAGGTAAATGGGTTCAAATCCGTTAAGTCTTTTTCATAAGTTTTTATTATTTTATAATTTTTCGGCTTTCGACCCAAAATATTTCAAGGTCGAGCCTGGTTCTGAGTTTTTTTTTTAAAACATAATCCATCATTTTTAGTGATTTGCTTGATTTTAACTCAATTTGTTTGTTATTGATAAGGATTTATGATAGATTTTAGGATTCAATGAACGATTTTAACAAAACAAGATCAAAACTTCTTCATCCCGATTTTTGGCTGCATAAGGCATAAACGCCACAGAACACCACTGTTGAGTGATTTAACGTCGTAAAATCAGTCAATCCGGGCGCGTTTAGAACAGGGGTAGCGATCTGAACAGAAAAGTGAAACATGTATTTTTTTTTTTTTGAAATAAAATATATCATATGTTTCATTTTAATTATCATTTTAGATCTGTACACATATATTAATAAAAAATTTAATTATACATATTTTCTAAATAGAAATATCATTACCTATATATCTAATCACATTTCAACCAATAGAAAAATATATTAGACAATATAAAAATCATATATCATATAAAGTTAATAAATTTTGCATTGAAATTCTAAATCGACACTTTTTTTAAAAAATTACTCTACAATGAAAATTAAAATGAAATATAGAGTATATATTAAATTTCAACCCAAATGGTACAAATCCGGTTAACAAAAGAAAAAACATACTAGGTTACAAGCAAAGATGACTCCTCTATACTACAAAATCAAACAAAAACAGGTTGGTCGTGGGGCAAAGATTGAGGAACCAAGCCTCCTCCTTTGCCGTTGAACACAATATCCTTCAGATCCAGTTTCCCAAAAATCACGAGCCGTGTGTCCAATTGTGACATCGATTCGACTCTAGAACCCATCACAAAGGTCACTGATAGAGTATCACGTGGCCACAAAAAACACCGTCTACAGGGACTCTGAAGCCATATCTGCTGCTGTCTGCATAAGAGTCATTGCTTCACAGTGTGACAACCCATCCCGCGGACCCTGACTCACAGCTTTGCAGAGCATCGATCCCAACCCCTCACTTATGAGCCCTCACTGACTCCATAATTAGGTTCTTTATCGTAATCCTAAGCCCCTGCCCCGATGGCTAGCTTTTGGTTTCTGTCACCCTCGTCATCATCCTCTAACAAAGAGAAACATCGTACCTTTGTTAAATCACCAGGGCGGCGGAACACCTAGGGGCAAAGCACTTAAGGGTCTTCAATGCAGAGACCCACCTGCTTTGAAAATCAGAGAGACAATCTCCTCAAATGAAAGTTAGATCTCGCATATTTTTGTTGCATTGACCACTTTCCAAGAGGGGGAGGCGAGTCTGAGCACCGGCGAGAACACCGAGCTGTGAAGTGATGCCGCCCTAGGCCGAACGATGCCTGAGAAGTAGAGAGAAAAGGAGAAGAAACATCGCGTATATCTTAGTGCCACTCAAAATCCCCCTCCCCATGTATTTAAAATTGAAATCGAGATCGTTACAAACTAACTGAAAAGATGTTTAAAGCTAATGTTTGCTGGTGGTTGTAAAAGTACTATTATTAGTAAAAATAAAATAAAATGGGGTTCCAGACGAAAAATATAAATGACTGAATTAATTTTAATACTTAAAAGAAATTGAACCCATTGAAACAAGAAAAATGTATTAAGCGTATCTCATAGATTTTTCACAAATTTTCATATGAGAAATTTTTTTTTACTCTTTTTTGTAATTTTTTATTATTTTCTTTTTACATATTATTGAGATACTTGTTGAGATCTCTCTAACGTAGATATTCAAACACTTGGATGCGGACGTTGCAAGTTTGGATTCATGTTTGATTCGTCTTAGGGGCTTCTTCATGACTTCTTGTTCGTCGGCATTTCTATAAAAATGGTCCAGCGCTACATGTTAAAGAGATTGGTAACTTGTTCGTCGGTACTATTTGTAACATTTCGGTTTCTGATATATGAAAAGGCTTAAAAGAATTGATTTGACTACTTATTTCATCAAAGTGAACTTACCTTTTGGTTATACATCCATTTAGATTTCTAGGGTTAAGCGTACTTAAGCTGGAGTAGTGGAAGGATGGATGATCTATCGGAAAGTAATTCGCGATATCGTGTTAGTGATGTCAAAGCACAAGAAAATGTCATGTGGTGATTGCATGGACAATAAACAAGACTTTCTAACCTCTAAAAAAATTAACGCACCACTTATCACACAAAATGGAGCCCACAGACCGAGAGACTAGGCATGGGTGACCCATTAGTTGTGGACGGTAGCGACGTTACACTATTGTTAAGCTATTTGCACATATCATTGGTTAAATAAATAAAACGACTAATATTTGAGTTAAACGTCATTTTATCAACCATATTTTGAGCATGATAAATTCTAATTTCTAAATAAAAAAATCAAGCCTAATTGTTGGTCATATATTTCATCTCTTAACAAGACCCATTAAGTAAACTGAACTCGGTCTATTAAACTATGATACGGTGAAATAGGTGTGTCAATTTTTTTTAAAAAGGTTGACAGATCGCCTATAAAGAGGGAAGACCTATTTCAAAGAAGACATATTGAAAATCAGCACAAGAACTATAATTTTCAAATATTGTTCTTGTCAAGTTCTTAACCTATACAAGTTCCTTAGCTTTTCTCTCTTGTAATCAACCTTTGATATCTCAATAAACGTCTTCAAGTAAATCATCAATGAATTTGTGCCTACTTCTGATACGTTCCAAAATCAAGTTAAACAATTGGCACTATCTGTGGTGAATTAGAAAGTAACACCAGGAAATATTAAAGATGACTGTAGACAATACTCAGACCAGAATATGCACTAGCCTGCCGGTCACAGGTCTCACCACTATGATGAACATACTGCAAAACCTAATGGAATTTCTTAATCAACAAGAGACATCAAACAAAGCAACCAAGGAGCGCCTAGATGCCCTAGCCGCTGCTTTTATGCTACCTACTAACAATGATGGAGAACCTGAGACTACAAGAAGACGACTCTTACAGACAAACTTCAATCCAACAGTTCAAGGAACCATAATGACTCAGACCAACCATACAACATTTCAACAAATCGATGATTTTCAGATTTTGATACATGATATCTCATCATAGATCCATCGTGTAATGAGTTTGGCTCCCAACATAGAGTGTGTCCTTGCTGAAATTCAAAAGACCCCCTTCACAAAGACAATGACATCCGAGTCTGATATTTGGATAAGCTAAAAGTAAGATCTTTCTCAGGCGAATATGATCCTAACGATTATATGATTGCGTTCAACATAGCCATGAGACAAGCACACTTTACCACTGAGAAGAAAGATGCGTCATCCACCAATCTTTCCCAATCTGCAAGAAAAACTTACTAACACAAAGGTCAGTACACTTGATGCCAATGATATTTGCCATAATCTCAGCATGGACGATAAAAATAGCTCCCTCAGGTGACTTGGCACTGATGATCTTTGCCGAAAAATCAGCAGAACGATCAAAGCAACTCTCTCAATGAATCAAGTCAGAGGATTTATGAGAAAATCTTAGCCGCTCAAAATGTGAAGACTTGAGGCAGAAACTTAAGTTCAGCAAAGAATGCAGTGACTGATATGCTCAAATTAACCTTCAAACACTTCTCCCAAATAAGAGGGTCGGTGTAGTACTTGGGGATCAAATCCACATGGACTGAGGATCACGTAATAAACTACCAGTTTCTAATTAAGAAAAGTTAAAAAGATCAAAACAGTAAACAAAGCAATAATGTAAATTGGCTTGTAAGATATCAAGAAAAAGCGCTATACTCAAGGATTTTTTTAAGAAAGATATTCAAAACATAAAACAATAGATTCCAAAGGTTTTATTAGGTTCAATTCTAGAGCTCAAATATCAACAATAAGTTATCAAACTCTCGTTGCGATAAACTATCAAATGCCAACTCTTGTGGCGGATATGATAAATTACGCAAGCATTATAGGGCAAATGAACAGGATTTGGTGGCTACAATCATTAGAGTTCGATTAATGTAATTTTAGAAAGAGATATAGGGGGCAAATGAAGTGAACATGAACTGAGGGATACAACCATTAGGCTTCATTCATGAAAACCTATCCAAAAATCTCAGTCAATTAAAAAAATGATACCCTTCAAAAAAGGGAGACATTGACTGAGTGAAGTAAGAAGACAGGGAGGAAAGGAACAAGAAAAGATTACATGTGTGTTAAAAAAAAAACTGTTGGGGTAAGAGTCTATGTGGCTTGTGATCGATGATACTCACAAGATAAAGATAACACATTTATTGCAGAAATGATGTCAGTAGAAGGGTATGTCAGATGGTGTCTAGTAAGTTGTGGTATGGATGGTCAAGTTGCCAAGGTAAGGCTGAGTACATTGGAGCGCCTCTAAAATTGTCATTTATCTAATGTGGCTTGTAACACTATAAAGGTGATGGTAGTGGTTCTAAAGAAATATGAGTCCCTATGTTTTCAAATCTCTTCCACAAGTTTGTTATATGTTTTGCTTGAGGACAAGCAAATGATAAGTCCAGAATAGTTGATATACCATATATTTTACCACTTTTAAGCATTGTTTAGGTCTTTTTAGAGTCTTTATTATTCATTTGAGTCTATTATAGAGTATTTTTAGGTTTAAATACGTTTTGAGCAACTTTGGGAAATTTGGAGGATTTGGAGCTTTTTGAGATGTAGAACTACGCATATACGTCAAAAGTTAAGCAATTGATGGGTGACTTCCCACAGTGCAATTGAGCTCATATTGTAACACAAGATAGAGCGTTGAGTTAGTTTTCCAATCCATCGGTTAGAGTTCAATCATAATCCTATAGCGAAAGTTATGCTCATTTTACTAAGAGTGGTATGTCTGATGCGCGAGCAGAAGCTATAGAGAACTCAAGTTTATGAAGAACGTCAACCAACACTACCTAGTGTTGGTTAACGCCCATCCTTATCAGTCCCCGACAAGTTTTTATTACCTTCCAAGAATTTGGCCCAAAAATATATCTTATTTACAAAAAGTTTCTGGTGTGTTTTTATTCTATATTATCTATTATAAAGCCATTATTGAAAGGTAAGCTTGATTTGAGAAAAATAAAGAAAAAAAAAACTCATTTAGGAGTTTTCTTGGAACTCCTGAAGATTTATCTATGATTTCTATTTAGTCTTTGATTTTTATTTTATTAATCAAGTCTGAATATTCATCTTGTTAGATTTAGAGATTTTTTAGGGCATTGATGAACTTGTGATTTATAGAACTGCTAGGATTTATTTTATTATATTTTTACCATAATTGATCTTACTGCTTGTTTCTATAGTGATTGGAATAGCACGAGATTATGACTTATCACCTATAAATCTAGATCTTGGGATAATTGGAATAGCAGGAGAATGTGACCGTCAACCTAAAAATGAATCCTGCTGAGCTAGGTTGTTAGTCACAACGACAGTTGGTCTATAAAACTTAGTGAACATATCGAATTGGATTACAAATGTTTGTCTAGAAATATTGATCGCGCAATGAGAGTGAGCCTTCGAGGATTTATACATAGATAGTAATCGCAGTGAGAGTTGGATGGATTACTTATGAATTCGAGTTCTAGGATTATTATGTATAAACCCTTGGTATTTATTGATTGCAATTTTGACTTGCCTGTTTGATTTTCCTAAGTCTAGTCCTTTATCTATCAGCTTGACAATCTATCTATTTAGTTTATACATGCTTTAATGTTGTCATATTAATGGCTTAGTTTAGCTTGAAATCATAAGCTATTGTGTAGTCTTTAGTGTTTGTGGACTCGATCTTTAAATATTATGATGACATCCTTTTTTTTTGGCACCAAACAGCTATTCTATTACCCAAACTTGAGGTGGTTTGGATAACCAGACCGGAAAAGAACAATCAATAAGACAAAGCGATCTATTAAAATATCTTGCACCCTTAGCTAGAAAATCTAAGATTTCGTTCTGAGCCCTTGGAATATGAGATAGCTTGAAGTCCGGAAAGCATAATGGCAGCGTCCTTATCTCCTCCAATTATGTCGCAAAGCTTGGCCAATCTTCAAGCTCCTTTACCATTGCAATCAGATCTTTTTCAGTCTGTCTCAAAACTCTAACAAGGAGAATGTTGAAGCATGCTTTCCATTACCCATCGCATACCTTCCACTTCTTAATGTAAAGAAGTTTCTCGCCTTCTTAGATTTTGCATTCCCAATAGTTGGGTATGTCCTCCTCTATCCTTCCAAATTCATCCACATCCACTGAAAAAATGTGGGTGTCCAGGATCCGCACACATATATTCTCCAGGCTTATAGCTTGGGATACTTCTCTGCTATGCTCTTGAGGAGCAGAGGCAACTTTTTCATTTGCATCAAACCATGCCTTTCACTCATTTTATGTGTATCGTACTAGTTCCAAAGGATCTCTGTCTATCCCCTAAATAACTTATCATTTGGGCTTTTCAAATATATCAAATTATACACACATAAGGGTCTCTGTCAAATTCCAGTTCATCAATACTATTCTTCCTCCATAATAGGTAATCCATATTAGCATAAATGCTCAACAATGGCAATATATCTGGATTAGAAAACATGGCCGAAAGAGACCATGCAAGCAATGCTAGAAGACATTCAAAAATTGCGTGAGTAACATACTCTTCGAATTCTCCACATCTTAAACAATAATTATCACATCTCATTTGCGACGCGCCATATTCCTTGTTACAGCTATATACTCCCTCCGTTTCGCAAAGAGTGTCGTTTTAGAGAAAAAAATTTGTTACAAAATAAGTGTCGTTTTAGGATTTCAATGCATAATTTATTGATTTTATTTTCCAGTTTAATTTTCTATTGGTTGAAATATGATTAGGTGTATAGGTAATGATGTTTTTTTATAGAAAATATGCAAAATTAAATGTTTCCTTAATCTGTGTGTAAAAAACTAAAACGACACTTATTATGAAACAGAGGAAGTATCATGTAATTAATTACCACATAAGAAGACGTATCTTCTGGAGTATCTATAACATTTTTATTTGAAAGAGTTGTTCGAGGTTAATTTGATTATATTAATATATCAATGCAACCGGCTTACAAAACCATAATCTATGACTAAAAATATGATGTTTAGTACTGTTGCTTAAAAACTTTATCCTATAAATGGTTAATAAATGGAGCTAGACTTCAGATTACATAAATATATTTTATAATAAAAGTGAAATTTATTACAAAGAAAAATGCTTTACGAATAGAAATACTTTGCAAACATAAAAAGTCGACACATTTGTAAACATATTATCAAATATAATAATTTGCTTAAGATTTTGCCCATTAACCTCGACCGTACTGTTTCAAAAGGATCACTAGTTCTCTAATAGTTTATAAACCACCCAACGGTTTGATTTTTGGAGTTACTTTTATCTTCTCATAACTGATTATTCTTCTAAGTTCGAGAGGATTAGTGTCACCCAAATTTAAGTTTACTTTCTAACGGGTATGTATGTACCTCGAATATGTTACACCTTTTTAAATATAATATAGTACTTTTAAACAGTATTATAGAATAAAAATAAAATTTGTTTCAATACATTTTTAAACAGCTTTTCTTAAATTTAAAATAAAAATCAGAAGAATGATATTTATTTTCATAAATATAATAATGTTTATTGTATAAATAATAAATATAAACAAATTGAAGTAGAAATAACTCTTGATTATGTCATAAAGGGAAAATTTCATAAAACTGCTTAAACTAATTTAAATCTGCGATGAAAAATACATGAACGATTTTAATTGTTTATTTTAATATATGAATTAATTTTAGTTACCCGTTTAATATACAAACTTTTGAAAATTAAAGATTATACATATTGATTTTAATGATGTGAACAACGTTTAACAAAGAGTTAAAGACTGTATTAGCGCTTAAGTTGTGAAAAATATGGCTACCTCCAATCCCTTATATATTATTTGAGGCTCACTTAAAAAGATGTAATCTTCTATTTTGTATTAGTTACATTTTAAACTTGTTGAGTTGTCAACACTTTATGTTTCTTAATTACTTATGTGTCAGCCTTACAATTAATTTAGCCAAACATTAAACATTAGACCAACCTCTTTATTCTCTAAAGAAATTATTAATTGGACCATATAATAATTCGACGGCTAGTTTTGGTCTACGGTAACTATGTTTGCATTGTTTTGGAGGACGGTTGCTTCCACATACATGCTTACATCTAATTTGAAAATCTCTGCTATTGTTTTGGAGGACAGTCCAAAGATATTCACTCAAACATTTGGTTACTTCTTTTTCACTCAATGCAATAATTTCTTTTGTGTGAACATTTGGCTGCAGCAATTACATTTGCTAGATTAACTACAACATTAGCTAGACTATTTGGTTTATGTATATTTTTCAAAGCATATATGCATATTCAATATAAAATACATAATTTACGTTAACAGTTGTATTAGACCTNTTTTTTTTTTTTTTTTTTTTTTTTTTTTTTTTTTTTTTTTTTTTTTTTTTTTTTTTTTTTTTTTTTTTTTTTTTTTTTTTTTTTTTTTTTTTTTTTTTTTTTTTTTTTTTTTTTTTTTTTTTTTTTTTTTTTTTTTTTTTTTTTTTTTTTTTTTTTTTTTTTTTTTTTTTAAATCTATATGATGGTTTAGACTTACTTGGAGAATAAGGGTAAATATTCAATAGGTTCATTTAAACGTATAACTTATAATTAATGTAGTTACCTTAATCAAAAGTGAAGCTAATCTTTATATATTAATAGAAAATCATTTAAAAAGTTGTAATATATATTTTGTGCTAATTACAAAAAAGACTTGATGATGCGTCACTTAATTAAGATATTGATTTAGCTTATTTGGCAACATAAGAATCAATTAAAAAAATTTAAGTCAAATATCCAATTGTTAGGGAAATCGTATGATATACGACTTCCTCATATTTCCAAGTGGTTTTATAAATATGTATATCCCTTATATTTATTTGGAATAGTTTCCAAACAATTTAGAATGAGATTCCAATTGAATCATAATTTCGTAATATGTATTAATCACTAAATTTTAGGTATGTCACAATTACGGCTAAATATATTGTAAATATGTGTGTGGCCATTTGATTTTTCTAGTCTTATATGTATTAGAAGCCCAAATAATATAACTTTTAATAATTGTAAAAAATTATGATGTAAAACTAAATTATATTTAACGTTATTATAATTATGTAACACATACAGTTTTAAAAATATTTCAACATGCGCAAGGCGCATCACTACCTAGTTTTTGATTAATTTTCAAAAACATTATGTATTAAAGAGATAACAAAACATTATTTTGTGTATTAATCTGGAAATCAAAATAGTTCATGAATTTTGTAGCATATATAAATTACTTCAAGTATTTTTAGAAAAACAAATTCCTTAAAAAAAAAACCATATCAATTTAGCACCAACCCCTATTTTCTCACTTTCTACCTTACACATACCTAAATCCATTTACGAACCATAATCTCCTCCAAACTCTATTCTTTTTATTCTTTTTCTTTGCTTTGATTTCTGTTTCCAGTTGGATCAATTTCGATGTTGTAAAGGAGACAAGAAATCTCAATCGAGTTTATGAAAATGAGGTATTCGATTTTGGTTAATATTGCAGTGAATTAGAGTCTATCAATGTTAATTTGCACTACGGAGGTGTTATGAAGTGTAAAGATAACAACTTCATATATCAGAGAAGATCATTGTAAAAAGATATTGTTATCAATCCGGATTAGATAGTTATGGAGGTATTTAATTAAAAATTAGTATTGTCTTAACTCTTTGTTAAATGTAGTTTACGTTGTTAAAATTGATCTGTAAAATCAAAAATTTATGTTTTAAACATGTAACAAAATTAATCCTTGTAGTAAATGGACAATCAAAATAGTTCATGTATTTATAATATATATATATTTAAATTATTTCGAATATTGTTAGGGAATTTTCTATTTTCTAAAGGTAACCATGCTTTTTACAGCTTAAGCACTAACGACTTTTAACACTTTGTTAAATGTTGTTTACGTTGTCAAAATCGGGATGTAAAACTTTCTATTTTCAAAAGTTTATATATTAAACAGAAAACAAAAATTAGTCTATGTATTAAATAGGTAATCAAAATAGGTTATGTATATTTATAGCAGGTGTATATTATTTCATATGCTTTTAGGGAAATTTCTCATTATAGAAACAGTTACAAATATATGTCGCAATGATTTTAGGGAAGTTTACTCAAATATTATATATTTTAGAACAATTAACTAGAACTATACAAATCTTTTTTTATTATTGTCTTTTTTTTTAGTACCAATCGTGTCTTTATTTTACATTATGAGAAAAAACGTATTTACAAAAATACCATTACTTTTTAATGTTACGTAAACAAAAACTCGGTGCCACGTATGAATTCGTTTTCGTGTTTTCATTAAGTCAGTCGTAAAGTGCTACGTACATTGTTACGGCTGAGTTATTGTTACGTTGCGGCTGAATTAAACAACGAGGCTGACTTATGAAAAATTGGCTGACTTACGAACATAAGCCAGTCGTTAGTGATGGCTGATTTACAGATTTCAGGATGATTTATGGGATAACGGCTGACTTACGAACATAAGTTACGGCTGACTTATACATCGGTGGGCTGATTTCTCGAAAATTTGGTTGAGTTATAGTTAAAACATGGCTGAGTTATGTTTCGCCGGCTGATTTGGTGATAATCGCCTAGCTGAGTTACTAAATTTATGGCTGACTTATGGGAGGTTGTTACGCCTGAGTTATATTTAACCAGCCTTTAACTGGCTGGATTAACAGCAAACTCAGCTTAATTCTGACTGACTTATTAGCGAAAGATTAATTACTAGAATATCATTAATTTGACGGCTGATTTATTTGACGATACAATTGACTTATGATTTTTTATCCTAATTACGGCTGATTTATTAGCAAAAGATTAATTACTAAAATAATATTCCCGTTTCAGCTGACTTACCTTGTACATGATGACTAATTTATCTACGCTTAGTTATATATTCGTTTGGCGGTTAACTAATCAATTTTTCATGTCATTCGCAATGTCATCAACTCGAATTTTTCATGTCATTACTAATGGTACAACATTAAAATAAGGGTATATGTTATTCTTCATCTTCTTTATCTATCTTCTTCATTTTATTCTTTATCTTTTTTTGAGATCCTATGGATATGGTAATTATTATTTCTGCAATTAGGTCTAAAAACACATAGATTTTTAAAAAATTGAAAATCTGAGACAAATCTACTGTAGTCGTAGTCGTTTTCGTTGATGATCGGTTAAAGAATAAGCTTCCTCTCCTTTAGTGTCATGTATGGTGGTCCAACATCATGTTGCTCCCTCTCTCATTGGATTCATCGTTTTGCAGAAAAAGAAAAAATCAAAAAGAGAGATGAAGAAGCTAAGTCTCATAAATTGTAAGAAAATGAGAGAGTTGAACAAAAAAATAAGAAAAATGAGAGAAGACGAAACATCACGAAACAAAAGTGACATTCAGATACGTTACGGCTGAGTTATGCATACTTTATGGCTGAGTTATACCATTCAAATACGTTACAAATGAGTTATGCATACTTTACGGCTAAGTTATGCATACGTTACGGTTGAGTTTAATTCTAAATTCTAAACCTAAATCTGAAAGTTTAAAATAATAATAAATATAAGATTTAATATTCAAAAGACAAACTTTTACAATTTTTATAACTTTATAGTACTATACTTTAGAGTTTAAGGTTCAATTTTTTTAAAAAGATTAAAGTTTTAATATTGTGTTCAGAGTTGAAGGAATAATTTTGTTCCCGCCCAAAATACGAAACATCGCAAAATAAATTACACTTGACGTCTAGCTTATAAGAACATTACTGCTGAGTTATAACATTCAAATACATCACGGCTGAGTTATGCATACTTTACGGCTGAGTTATGCATATGTTATGACTTAGTTATAAATTACGGTTGAGTTATGCATATATTGCGGCTGAGTTATGCATACTTTACGGCTGAGTTATGCATATGTTACCAAGTCGACCAAAAAGCTTATAGCAGGCTCAAGATTCATCATCCAAACTTAAATTGAATTTAAAAACCAAAAGAGAAACTAGAAACGAGTCTATATATTAGGAATCAAGAGACAAATCAGTCGTATAAACAACACATATCTAAAAACTCAAAAATCTAAGACATATCTATTGCAGTGGTTGTCGCCTTCGATCGTGGTTGGTTAGAGAAGAAGCTTTATCTCCTCCAGTGTCATGTATGGTAATCTGACATTCTGATTCTCTCTCTCTCATCGGATTCGTCGTTTTACAAAAAAAGAGTTAAAGAGAGAGATGAAGAGGCTAAGTCCCGCCAATTGTAAGAAAATGAGAGAATGATTTCTGGCCTTTAGATTTCATTTAATCAATGACCATAAATTGTGATCCTTGAAAAAGAAAGATTAGCCAATGAGAAAAAAGAATGAGGATAGAAAAAAATATAATTTTTAACCCTTATATTAAAATCAATAAATGGTCATAAAAAAAACAATATAAATTATAATTTTAGTTCTTTTTAATTTGTTTTAAAAATTATTTAAACTTAAGGAATGTAGTTACGAGTTTAAATCAAAATTTAATATGAAATTTAAAAATTAAAGGTTAATTTTTAAAAATGATTAAAGTTTGAGTTTAATCTAAACTATAAACTTAAACCTTAAAACTAAACTTTAAACTTTAAATAATAAAAAATATCATATTTAATGTACAAAGATAAACTTTATAATTTTATAATTTTATAATTCTATAGTTTAGGACTTGAGGTTTAAATTTAAGAAAATATTAAAGTTAGAGTCTTATAAGTATGAATTGTATATTTGATTGTAATAGAACATATACCTCAAGATCAAGTTAAAATCTCAACTTGGAAAATCAAGAAACTATACACATTAAGTTGATTTATATTCACTTGATATTGATAAAATGATCTTTAATATTTTTTTTAAAGTACTTGAATTCAGTTTTCCGGTTTTAGGGTATGTTTGAGGTATGGTTGAATTATATAAACGATACGGCTGAGTTATCTAAACGGCACGACTGAGTTATATAAACATTTTCTGATTTTAGGGTATGTTTGAGGTATGGCTGAGTTATATAAACGACACGGCTGGGATATATAAACGACACGGTTGAGTTGTGTAAACATAGCATAAGTCAAATACAAAATACATGGGTGAGTTATGTTTCTTACATAGAAAACCAAAAATATAAGTTTTTTGCATCATTCCGGTGATAACTCCTCTATGTCTCCAAGCTTCATTGAACTCTTTTGTGATGTCTCTTCTTGTTCAATCTTCTCTTTCACTCAGATCTGGAAAAACAATTAGATTATCCAAATATGGATATCAAATCACAAAAAAACTTAAATGAATACACCCCTCAATTGTTAACTTCTGTATTTTTTGGAATGTATTTGCATTTTCTCCTCGGAATGCTCACTTCTTATAGTTAGGTTTTTGGAGATTGGCAGGAAGTAACTCAGCTACAACTGCATATATAAACCAGCCGTAAAAGAAAAATTGTTCAGCCACAACATAAATTAAAATCCAGCCACAACTACATATATAAATCAACCATAAAAGAAAAGTAACTCAACCACAACATAAATTAAAACTCAGCCACAACTGTATATATAAACTAGCCGTAAAAAAAAAGTAACTCAGCCATAACATAAATTAAAACTCAGCCACAAACTCAAAAAACTCAGCAGAGAAGATGATTTCGGACGATTGCAGCGAAGAAGATTTCGTAGAAATACTTACGAAGAAGACGATTTTGGCGAAGACGTTATCAGAGAAGGCAGTTCGAGAATTTCGGACGATAAACAACAATATCAACTCAAAAGATTAAGGTTTACGCGACGAATGATGAAATTTGTCGGGTTTTTTCAACACATTAAGTTTAGTTAGAAAAACGATTCATTGTCTTCTTTCTCTTTTAATTAGAATAATTACAGTTATTTATGATGTGGGTATAGTAATTAGTAACATAGATTTGTTGTTTAAAAATAATCTTAATTAAAAAAATAACTAATGATCTTAATTGTAATTTATTAAAGGTCTACAAACACTCTAGTAATTTTTAAAAGATGTATGTTATTCTTGTCATATCCCAACTTTTCTATAACATTCTAGTAATTTTTTCATATGATTTTACTTGTACTATTCTAGTGGGTTAGCTGTATCATTCTTGTTTATTCTGTATCAACCTTTCAGTGAAAATAGAACGACAAACAAAACGTATAATCAAACACATACTTATCTTGCAGAGAGAAGAAACAAGGGACCATTGTACGGTGGTCGGCAGCGATTCTAGTCGTCGGTCACCAGTTTTCTTTTTGTTTTTATGTTCCGCTCTTGTATATATCTAGATCGGTATAATTGTCTGGCCAAATCCGGATCTTAGCTTACTTTTGTTGCTTATGTTTTATATCTCTGATCTTTTCGGTTTGAAGCCGACATATTTGGTTTCTTTTCTTTATTTCTATTTTTACCTTCTGCATGCATGTTTTTTTTTTGTTAAGTATGTGAATTTTCATTAATCAAATTAATGACACAGGGATACATATGATTCGAGACAAACCTAATGTACCAAACACAGCTTATTGAAAGCAGGGGTCTTGCAAAATCATCAAAAAAGTAAAAAAAAATCTTGCAAGACTAAAGGTTTAATCGAATCCTAAGATGAGATTAAAGCTTAACTAGAACAAGAGACCAAGAAACAGCCATGTAAATCCAGTAGATTGCCGCATCAACTTGTCACCGGTACCTACGACAAGAAACGAGAATCAAGAGAGAAAAACAGCCGGAGAACAAAACGAGGGACCGTTGCTTGTCCCGAAGGCAGCTCCAAAGCGGACGACAGGTGAAGCAGGGTTGACTAAGTCCCGGTCCAGCCATCACCCGGAGGAGCTCACTCCAGACGCCGTAAACTCCAGAAACGAACAAGACGACTCCCTGTAAATCCTAGTCCGAGGATGAGAAAGCCAGCAACAGAAGCATGGAGAGTCTCCGGTGGAAGCAAGCGGAGGTTTTGGCTCTCGACTCCGGTCCCTTCACCATACCAGAACACTCAAACAAGAAAAAGCTTTCTAACCAAGGACGAGGCAGAATAATCATCAAGAAGCTTCCTTCTGAAATTAAGAGGAACAAAGAAGCTGAAGGCTCCAATAACATACGGCGAGAACCGTGAAGCTAGACTGAGAAAGGAATCTAACAGAGAAGAAGTCCCCGGTGATGACCTCAAATCACCTTTACATCTCAGATCCTAGATCAAGATGGGGAAGTTCTACAGAGCAACCATCAGAGAGGAGAGAGGAGACAGTAGGAGGCAGAGCAACAACCAGCGGAACAGAGGCAGCGACGCACTGCAACACCAGCGGACTTACCTAGACGCAGATCTGACCCAGACCCAGCCATCCCGAAACCCAGATCCGTCTCTCAAACGGCTCTTCCTGAAGAAGATCGACAACCCACAACCTCACCACCACTCCGGAGAAGCCAAATACGCACTCAGCTACTGATTTGAACCACCGGATCCGGCCGCAACAAGTGACGGACGGAGAACATAACGTACGGGGGCACGTGCCCCCAACTAACTTTTTTTTTCTTTAACAAATGTTATATAATGTATCTATGTGCCCCCAACTCAAAAATAAAATACAGTGAAATTTGTTTTGTGCCCCCTATTAAATATGTTTCTGCATCCGTCCCTGGCCGCAACCCGGTGATAAGGAACAGGAACAAGAGAAGGAGACACCGAGGCAGAGAAGAGATTTTGAAGAAAGAGAAGAGAGAATAGTTTCTCTCACCTCTCTCTTAATTCTGTAATTTTTTGCATGCATGTTATTAATGCTCTTTGATATATACTAGATTGTTGTAATTCAATATGTTTTATCGGTTTATGCTTGATGTCCTTTCTCCTGAGAGTAAATCTTCGCTCCCTCTGTTGAGTTGGTTTTGAGTGATGTTTCTCATTAGGTGGAATCATCAAAAGATTTCAGATTGACTGATATTGAGCATGGAGATATGGTGACTCTTCTCCGTGTTAGGTCTCAGCTGTCTGTGGACTTCATGCTCCAATAATTCCGACATCACATCTATTATCAATCCGGCGATCAACAGAAGGTGTAGATGTAGTTTTTGAGACGGAGGTGTGGCGGTGAAATCCTCCGGAAATAGTTCTGCAGATTGTGATCTACGTCACGTTTATTTGGCGATGTTCCAGAGTATTATTCGAGATTTGCCGGTGATAATCAATTAACCCTCAAATGGTCGACATGTGGTTGGTCCGTGTTCATCTTTATGTTTACTATGTTTGGGCTAATAGTTATTCTTCTTCTAGAACTCTGCAAGTAATCTTCATCTATTGTGGTTTTCAATATAAAATATCTATAAAAAGAAAAAAAGAAAAAAAAATAAAGGATCATTGTGTACTTTATGCAATTAGGGCCGGTTTAACCCAATTAAGGGTTCTAGGACAAAATTTTCTTTTGACTTTTAAAATTTATATTTATTTAATATTTTAAAAATAAATTAGTAATATTTTATATATTTTATATATATTGTGATATAAATAGAACTATTATACATATAAAATATTTTTAGTATACATATAAAATATTTTTAGATCTTTTTTAATTCTAATAATTAATTTCTTTTTAATGTAAAAATATGTATTTGTAAAAAAATTAAGTTCTTTAATTTCTAATATATAGAGGGACACGAAGTTGGGTCCGGAACGATCGCATCGCTTGTCTCTTTATGAGCCGGCATGCATGCAACACCTAATTGTATAGTATTATTTTTGTGAAAATAATAATAATAAATTATGTGGCTTGTAGTGCACAACATCAAACACGAGGTATGCAAAAATTAAATTGGACAACAAAATAAGTAATCTCTTTTATAGTATATAGCGAAAAACAAAACTAGTGTTTCCTTTAATGGTGAGAATCTGTTGTCGGCAAGAATAGTGTACGAGGTTTGAAATTTCTATGGGCAAACGTGGACGTCTCCTGTCCGTTTATTTATTTCCCGACTTCTTTTTACTTGTAGCTTTGACGAGTAAGTGTAATGATAACCTGTTGTTCCAGCAGACGCACACTTTAGAGCTTTTTTTGTTTTTAGTTTTAACTTTTAACCCACACATTTTCAGTTTTCATCAACGATTAAGTCGGCAATGAAGCTTATGATAGTTTCGTATTTCTTTATGTTAACATGTCTACGTATGTTATCTGAATTACATGATTTGTTTCCAACAGCAAATGTTATACGGGTTTAATATAGATGGTGATATAGTGACGATTATTTTACCAAAAAATATATTGACGATTATACCATAACTATCTATACTATTATTTAAGAAGTGATTTGGCTTAGTTGTCATGATCTCCATAGTTTTAGGTTATTTGCTTATTTGTCATGTTTTTATTAATTTTAGAATCTTATGTATCATATTTTCCATGATTTTAAAATTTTAAATTATTAGTCCACGATTTTAAGTTTAGTCATTAGTTTTAATTAAGAAGTTTTGAATTGTTAGTTTTAAACAATTTTAGTGATTATTTAATAAATATTTTTCATTATATTCAGGATAATTATTAATTTTAGCAATAATTTTATGGATATGTTCATATTATGTTTACTTTAGAAATATTAAATTATATAATATTATTTTGCTTATTTTTCATTTTTATTTAGAAGCTTATGTGTCATATTTTACATGATTCTAAATTTAGTCAATAGTTTTAATTAATAAGTTCTTAAAAAATTTAGTTATTATTTAATAAATAAATTTTATTATATTCAGGATAATTATTAATTTTAGAAATAATTATATAGATAATTTCATCTTATATTTACTTTAGTAATATTAAATTACATAATATTATTTAGCTTATTTTTCATATGTTTATTAGTTTTTAGAAACTTATGTGTCATATTTTTCATGATTTTAAGTTTAGTCATTAGTTTTAATTAATAAAATTTTGAATTTTTATATTTTAAACAATTTTAGTGATTATTTAATAAATATTTTTCATTATATTCAGCATATCTATTAATTTTAGTAATAATTTTATAGATATGCTCATCTTCTATTTGCTTTAGTAATATTAAGCCGTATAATATTATTTTTCTTATTTATCATGTTTTTATTATTTTTTAAAAGATTATGTGTCATATTTTCCAAGATTTTAAGTTTAATCATTAGTTTTAATTAATATCTTTTGAATTATTAGTCCATGATTTTATTTTTAGTTATTAGTTTTAATTAATAATCTTTTAAATTGTTACTTTAAACAATTTTAGTGATAATTTAATAAATATTTTTCAAGATAATTATTAATTTTAGCAATAATTTATAGATATGTTAATCTTATGTTTATTTTAGTAATATTAAATCATAAAATATTATTTTGCTTATTTATCAAATTTTTATTAGTTTTAGAAGCTTATGTGCCATATTTTTCATAATTCTAAGTTTAGTTATTAGTTTAAACTAATAAGTTTTGAATTGTTAGTTTTAAAATAATTTTTGTTATTAATTAATAAATATTTTTTTATATTCATAATAATTATTAATTTTAGAAATAATTTTATAGATATGTTTGTATTATATTTACTTTAGTAATATTAAATTGTATAATATTATTTTGATTATTAAGTCATATTTTTATTTTTATTACAAACATATTCGCCATATTTTTCTTGATTTTAAGTTTATTTATTAGTTTTAATTAAAAATAATAATTGTTAATTTTTAAACAGTTTTAGTGGTTATTTAATATATATTTTCATTATATTCAGGATAATTATTAACATTAACTTACCAATCAAAAGCTGTGAATCCAAAAATTGCAATCTCTTGCTATTATAATTCAAAAATCTAATTTTAATAGAGATGTATAATTTAATAATTTTATTTAATAAGTTTTATGTAAATAGAAATATATTTTTAATTATTGTAGAATTTGTTAATAAGTGTTATTATAGACTATATAAAATCTAACAAAATTGATGTTCATAGGAATTATGGAAAAAAAATTTCAATTAGTATATTATTATTTGATGTAGAAAGGTTTGTTTTCATATGCTTTACTGATAATTAATAATTATGTTTTTTATTTTGTAGATTTATATTTTTATGTTATTTTAAATATTAATAAAACTTTGTTAGGTTATTATGATGATTATGTTTTTACATGTAAGGTTTGATGATATAAGAAATAAAAGATTTTGCAATTAATAAGTCATTATCTAAGTTTTGTTGTAATAAAAAGTCAAATTATATATTCAGATTAATTTAATATTTCAAATTAATTAAATAAATTTAAATAAAAATAAAAATTTATATTAAAACTAAATTTGGTTGAGTATATATTAGTCCGCACAAGGTGCAGGACATATCTAGTTAGGTTATATATTCTTAATGGGAAATCGGACTATATAACATGAAAAGCCTAATTAACAAAATAATCAATTCTCTTAATATTTATATACATGTCGTTACATTTATATAATAAGATTATATTATCCTTTTTAACGGTGCAATCTGATGAAATAAAAATTAGATCCACATTTTTTTGATAGTTTTTGAAAAAGTAAAAAGTTTTCATTGATAGTTTGTTCCACCTTTTTGAATCTACCATTTTATTCTACATTGTCGCTAATGTCGAGCCATCAGCCTTCTCTGAGTTTATTCACTTCTAAAATCCTCCATTATCACTATTGTCTTCGATCATAAAATCGATTGCAAAAAAACGTTGTTACATTCCAAGCGGTGAAAAGGAGCTACCCAAACTTTTTTCCCTTCACATCGGCGATTCGTCTCACATCACTGCTTTGTAAGATACACTCATCTTTTGTCGCTGTGAATTATTCAAAGTTGATCAAAGAAAATAAACAATTTTTGTTATTGTGTTCTATTCTATTATATGCATATAGAATAAAATATAAATAATATATATTTTTATTTTTATTTTTTATTATGCGATATGTTTTGTTACTATATTATTTTATTATGTTCTATTTTTTTACAGTTACTAAAAATCCTTGTTCGAAAACTTGTTAGGCGCTATACGTGCGGCACATCCGGGCCTAACGATTTTTTGAAAAAGCGAAAAAATCAGAGAGTAACGCATGGAGAATTTTTTTTTTGAATATATATATATATATAATACCTTAAATATACATATAATACAAAAAATATGTATAATATATGTTTAGAGACAACAAAAAAATTGTTTGATTTTGAGAACAAAAGAGAAAAGAAATATTCAAACATACAAAAGTGATTTCATAATCTAAGATATTTTATATACACTATGTGTATGAACATTAAAATATATTGTTTTCTAATGGTGTGAAATGATGTCTTTGATGTAGATGGACCACGGTTTAATCCTCCCGGACTGCTTATTTAATTTTAGGTCAAATTGTTTTTAGAAACACAAATAACAGAG